>VYZW01001273.1:0-17450 GCA_013401315.1 Balaeniceps rex | reverse complement strand
TCCAAAATACTGCTGCTGAATTAGCAAATCTGAATAGAGTCCGTGAAATGTAATTCCAGAGCTTATTTTAGAATATGGCCTATTTCTCCCAAGTAACACTCAGAGACACAGTTTGAAAACTGTAATAGTTTAGTAGTAAAGTGTAAATTAGTATTTTTTGAATATGTGGCATAAGAGACTATATTTTATCTGTGGCTGAAGAAGTAAGATACAGCATTTAAGGGTTGCATGTGCCTTACGTTCAATCTGAGCCGAGTGAACACTTAAAGAGATATCTACTTAAGGATGTCAAAAGGTGTAGTAAATGGGATGCAGGCCACTGGGAGACAAAATAGGGAGGTCATTCCCCCTGACCTCCTCCTGTTTTTTCCCACTAAGAAAGCTGCTGCTCAGCTGACTTAAGATTGAGAGACAAGGCAGAAAAACAGCAAAAACGGTATTAACTCAACGCGTTTGGTACCGTGCTTNAGCAAATCTGAATAGAGTCCGTGAAATGTAATTCCAGAGCTTATTTTAGAATATGGCCTATTTCTCCCAAGTAACACTCAGAGACACAGTTTGAAAACTGTAATAGTTTAGTAGTAAAGTGTAAATTAGTATTTTTTGAATATGTGGCATAAGAGACTATATTTTATCTGTGGCTGAAGAAGTAAGATACAGCATTTAAGGGTTGCATGTGCCTTACGTTCAATCTGAGCCCTACAGTGTATACTTCTTTCCCCATCCCCCTTTCCTTTGCCTGCATTTCAGTTTGTTTTACTGAGTGAACACTTAAAGAGATATCTACTTAAGGATGTCAAAAGGTGTAGTAAATGGGAGGCAGGCCACTGGGAGACAAAATAGGGAGGTCATTCCCCCTGACCTCCTCCTGTTTTTTCCCACTAAGAAAGCTGCTGCTCAGCTGACTTAAGATTGAGAGACAAGGCAGAAAAACAGCAAAAACGGTATTAACTCAACGCGTTTGGTACCGTGCTTTCTACTTGCAAAAGGTTTTCTTCATGCTTAAAGCTGCTCTCCTGTTGCAGTCATTCCCTTTAGAAATGCTACGATATTTTATTTTTGTCTGTTATTCATCCTGCGTGCAGGCTGTGTAAGTGAATGGAAATCCAATGATAAAGTCCTTTCTGACTTCTGTTAGTTGTAAAGAGATTAATTTCAACAGTTAAGCTAAGGTTCTCAGTAGCTGATGGTTTTGTTGACACTGTAAGGGAGATTTTGTCTTTAGTTGATATACAATACTTCTGTAATTCCTTACCGTGGCATTAACATATTGGGAAGGAAATCCTGATCTTTAACCTCACAGCTGCATTGATGAGGAGCAAATTGATTTCTTGTGTGTACTGAGTCTCTGAGCTGGGCAGGAGGGTCCCAAAAATTTGGCAAGTGAACATTTAGTCAAGTACAAGTGGTTGTCATCTTGAAGAGAAGCAACAAGTCTATTCCCCTTACAGGTATTGTGTACCTCCTCTTAGTTGCCTGATGCCCGGCAGATCATGCCCACTTTGACAGCACCTTGTTTTGCTAATCAGTAGAAATGAGGAATATCTTCTGCATTGGGGACCACTGTAACTAAGAGGTACTTCTGTTCTGTAAGAGGTACTGTCTGGACAGCAAAGACTTCATCCCACCAAAGTGGAAGCCCTAAAAAATTACAATCTAAAGAGATGTTTCAAAGGCATTTGTAGTTTTTAGGTGCTTACCTCAAGTAATTTTCCTTAACCTAGTGGAGCTCACTCTGCAAATCTCTGCTTATTATGAACTTGTAGTGAAACTAGTTATATAATTTATGCATAAAAGGAGGGAAGAACTCTACCCAAGCATATAAAGCAAAATCATATAAAGAAGTCCATATACAGCAAACCAAAGAGGAAGGAATGCCATTAAAAAAAAAATCAGCCTCTCAAAACCATGCATACTCAAATTCAACTTCAGCTTATTTTTATTATTACTAGTCTTGCTGCTTAGGGTTTACATTAAAAATATTTTACTTCCTTATATTTTTCCTCTATTTAGACACAACTAAAAGGCACAAATTTTAAACTAAAAAGCTTTCTGGCAATGAAATTTATGCAACTGAAAAAAAAAAGGTTTGGAAGTTTCACAGATTAACACCTATGAGGCAAAGCTGGAGAAAATAGCAGTGGATGAGTGTAAGGTCTGACCAAACCTTGGCAAGTGAATGATTTTTGAGTTAGATACTTCTTTCTCCTGTGTTGTAACAATTCACTTTCTCTGGTGCAAATTACTGAAGTTACATCAGTTTGTATTTCTGAGTTATGTTAACATCTCTGAGATAGAGTTCAAGTCCATGATTCTGGGATTAGCAAAATAACAAAATTGTAGAATAAAAAGTAGAAAGGGTCTTTCAATTGCAATGAAAAAAAAAAAGATGTTCACAGGGCATTTATAGCCTAATTAGATTTCCAGTCATGGGTTTTAGTCTAAAAAGTTTGTTTTGTTTTGTTTTGTTTTTTTGTATAAAAGCAGATAAATTCTTGCTAAGTAGCTAATTTGTAGTATTTTGTAAATAGGACTTTTAGTGCAAATTTGCTGTCATATAATTGTGATAAAGAATAGCAAATAGAAAATGTTTGGAGTCCAACTCTATCTTCATGAAGCTAATGAAACAAAACTTTAAACATAACAAAGTCTACTTATATTCATTATCTGTCAATGTCGGTGACACACCAGTGCCAATCCTTAGTTTTCCACACCAGCTATACAGCTTGCTATATCTTATTATAGTTAAATACAGCTCAGTAAGTCTTCTCTTCCCCTTTTCTAAGCTTGAGGTCTTTCTATGATTTTTTCTCTCATTTTAAAAAAATGAATAAGTGTATATTATTTTAAACCTTTTCTGAAAATCTCTGTAAAATAAAATAAAAAATCCCAATGGCAAACAATAACAAGTCATAGGAATCCAATAACCCACTTCCTATTCTATGTCATTGTGCCAACTTAAGAGTAAACATTTCTTTTTTTTTTTTTTTTTCCAGGGGCACCACATAGTCACTGATACTCTCAAAATGGTGCTGGTTCTATATCCTTATAGAAAAAGTAGCTGGAGAGGTGATTTTAAAAACCTGAGATTAAGTTTTAGTCAGTGTCATATCAATAAAAGCAGAGAAAAATAAGAATTACATACAAATAGAACTGCACTGAAATTGAATGTTTTAATCTGTTCTCTGGAGGAGCCAGAAACATTTTAGTGCCAGACTACACAAGAACTTGTACATAAATATGTGAACAGGGTTAATCCCCTGTCCTTAATAATGTTTTGTGTAGCAACTTTGAAAACAAACTTTGCCAATTACAAAGCATAGGAAGTATTGGTTTATCTACATTCTTTAATATGGTTCATTTAAAGAGTTTATTTGTGATTTAAAAAGCAAACTCTTTTCATTGGGATACTTAAATTTAGGCACATGAGGCAAACACAGAGAACATCCTGCAATACAGGGGAAGTGCATTTCTCAAATGGCAATTCATTTTTCACTGTTACTGATTCACTAGGTAGCTTCTGTTAAATGGGGGAGCACAAATGGGGGCAGCTTATCAGCTAAGCACTGCAAATGAGAATGATAGATGTGCTTTAAAGGTAACCATCTGTACTAACTTTCAAACGTGCTGAACTAGTGATCTTTTTCCACTTCCTCCTCTTTAATTTCTGATACACATTTGCACAAGTACAGAATCTCGAGTGAATGGCAAAGTGGGATGTGGACAAAGGTTTTCCTTACTAGGAAAGGATGAGCATGGTGTAGAGTGAAAAGTTCATTGTATGATGGATGAGCCAGTGGGTATGAAGGTCACTCTGTCAATGGTACACAAGAGAGGATTATGGGTGACAACAGCTCTGAAGAAGTGGTAGATAAATTGTTTACAAAATACAATAATAGAGAGTTGTAAGAGACTTCCCCAACTTTTTTATTGCTAAAGGACCACAAGGAAAAATAAGCTGAAATGTATTTGGATATCTTGGGGAACATTTCAAAAGTAGGGAGATATTGTTGCCTTGAAGACTAAGACCTAAGATCATCTGTTCCTTTTCAAGTTAAGTTATCACTAAGAGAAAAAGAAGTTCCAGCCCAAAGCAAAAAACACACCTGAAAACCACCCCCTAATTCTGAAAAAAAAAAAAAAAGTTACATTAATTTTAAATTACCCTGCCAAAAAAAAAAAATTGCAAAGTTTTACAAAATACCTCAAACTACTGTGTGCTGAATGAAAATAAAGGAGTCTTATTTTAAGGTTAAAATTGTGTAAAAGTACTCTTATTCTGTTTAACAGATCAACTTTTAGAGTCAATCAGTTAATGTTCTATTAAAAAATGACCATAGGCATAGCTGACAAAATGACCCTCAAATGCCCTAGTATTTGCATATTTTATTTTCTGCCAACTAAAAATAATATAAAATAACCTGGGGTTATTATGAAATGTTAATCTCATTAACATTATAAAACCTAATATTTAATTACCACTTCTGACTTTGTTTTTTTTCAAATGAAAACAATTTTGGGATGTCTGAATTTTAAATAGATTACAAGTGGAATATAGAAAGCGTAACATTTAATATGGTAAAATTTCATTATGATTCAATCTTGTTCTAGAAATGCTTCCTTTGAAGTCCCTTATTTTGGAAAACAACGTATCTTAAAAACTTGAGCAAATAATGTATCAAATTTCTGTACAAATATTTTCCTATACAAAAGAACAGAGTTTCAAATAAAAAATTCATCCTGAAGATATACACCAACTTTTCTCCAGCTAAATTGAAGCATATACTCAAAGATTTCCAGGCACCCACCAAAGTGAGACTATGCCAGAAGCAATAGTTTCCATCCGTATCAGAGTAGTGTACTGGATGGTGTTTTTACACTGACTTAAAACTGTGATAACAGGCCCTTTCAGATATGCCATTTCTTAAATGAGGCACCCTTCATTTAACCAAGTGTTCAGTATTGCCAAATCTATAAAGCTAAATTGCTTTTTTATAAGGTAGAACCTTACCTGTTGGATAAAGTATGTGCAGTGAGGCTTATAAATGCTCATAAAGGGAAAGTATGGAAGGTAAAAGTATCCATTACCTTTTGGAAAAAGGACGATTATTTCAAAGAAAATGCCAGCAGTGGGAGACATAATAATAATTTAGGAGGAAAAATAAAACTGACTTTTTCCCAGTACCACTGTTAATAATACAACTACTTCTTTTATATTAATTAAAAAGTGTTTCTTGCTTGCTATATATTTTTAGTTAGCAGCCAAGTATTTTACACTTTATAGCAAAGACTGGACTTCAACCAAATTGGGAGCAAGTGTGCTTTGGAAAGCTATTGGGGGAAACTTTATAACATAGTGTCTCTTAATGAAGGACAAATTCATTTAATAGATCTCCCCGTAAAACAACATCTGTTGGTAAATTGGCTAGTGGGATTGCTGTGGGTGAAATTCACTTTTGTGTACTGAAATGACACAGTTAGACTTTTGAGTTGAGTTAGACCTTTTACCTACCAGTAAGATACAAATAAATGGCTCAATTGCTTTTTTCTAAGATACAATGCTACACTTTCCTACACAGATACAAGCACATAAGAGGATCTCAGGAAAAGAAAAAGCCAACTCTCCACATTCCAAAGCTCACCTTTGTATCAGAATATGGTACTACTTCATAATAGATAATCTAGTTTGGTTTGGTCTGGGGGGGGACGACTTGTGTGTGCATTGTACTGTTTACTTTTTCTCCAAATGAACTCAGAAACTTGGTGGCATTTGTTCTACATCAGTGCCCCTGAAGGGCTTTATTATGTAAGCCTCCTCAGATACTGAGCTTTGCCAAATACACCTGACTATGAAAGTGGGACAGTCTCTCCTACTGATGAGCAGTCTCCAGTAACTACACTTTAGTAAGTACAGTAGATAGTACACAACTATTTTATGAGGCTTAATTTCAATACAATTGGTTGTCCATATTGGATGCATCTGAGATGGGGAGCAATGAGAAGATCTTCAGGGATCCAAATAAGAATTGAGAGCTCTCCTTTCTAAGGCAAACTTCAAAAATTCCAGATTGGATCAGGTCCTCTGTTCCTTTTAGGGATTTATTAGGATACAAAGAATCATTGTGATTATCTAACCTGACTTCATACAAACCAAAGATTATAGGACTGGCCAAAATTCATTTCACTTTGGACTAGAACATATAAATTTTAGGGAAAAAAGTCCAGTCTCAATTTTCCCATCATAGAGAGCTTCCCATGACACTTCGAGAGTCGTCAATTCCTCTTCCTAAATAGGTGTATTGGGTCTCTGTGGCAAGGTTTTGGTAGCAGGGTGGGGCTACAGGGGTGGCTTCTGTGAGAAGCTGCTAGAAGCTTCCCCTGTGGCTGATAGAGCCAATGCCAGCCAGCTCTGAGACAGACCCACTGCTGGCCAAGGCCAAGCCAATCAGCAATGGTGGTAGGCCTCTAGGACAACATGTTTGAGAAGGGGGGAAAAAACCCCTGTGCGACAGCAACTGCAGCTGGAGGGCGGAGTGAAAATATGTGAGAGGAACGACTCTGCAGACACCAAGGTCAGTGAAGAAGGAGGGCAGGAGGTGCTCCAGGCGCCGGAGCAGAGATTCCCCTGCAGCCTGTGGTGAAGACCATGGTGAGGCAGGCTGTCCCCCTGCAGCCCATGGAGGCTAACAGTGGAGCAGATATCCACCTGCAGCCTGTGGACAACCCCACGCTGGAGCAGGTGGATGCTCCCAAAGGAGGCTGTGACCCCGTGGGAAGCCTGTGATGGAGCAGGCTCCTGGAAGGACCTGTGGACCTGTGGAGAGAGGAGCCCACGCTGGATCAGGTTTGCTGGCAGGACTTGTGATCCTGTGGGGGACCCACAGTGGAGCAGTCTGTTCCTGAAGGACTGCACCCTGTGGAAAGGACCCACCCTGGAGCAGTTCATGAAGAACTGAAGCCCGTGGGAAGGACTCACATTGGAAAAGTTCATGGAGGACTGTCTTCCATGGGAGGGACCCCACGCTGGAACGGGGGAACAGTGTGAGGAGGAAGGAGTGGCACCTCCTCCCAAGCAGCACCTCTGCTTGTGGGGAGGAGGTAGAGAATTTGAGAGTGAAGTTGAGCCCAGGAAGAAGGGAGGGGTGGGGGGAAGGTGTTTTAAAATTTTATTTTATTTCTCATTACCCTACTCTGATTTGATTGGTAACAAATTAAACTAATTTTCCCCGAGTCGAGTCTGTTTTGCCTGTGATGGTAATTGTTGAGTGATCTCCCTGTCCTTATCTCGACCCACGAGCCTTTTGTTATATTTTCTCTCCCGTGTCCTGCTGAGGAGGGGTGAGATAGAGCGGCTTTGGTGGGCAACTGGTGTCCAGCCAAGGTCAAACCCACCACAACAGGTTTTAGGGTAACTCAACAACACAT
Source organism: Balaeniceps rex (assembly GCA_013401315.1). NCBI lineage: Eukaryota > Metazoa > Chordata > Aves > Pelecaniformes > Balaenicipitidae > Balaeniceps > Balaeniceps rex. The sequence continues at coordinate 10,025 of VYZW01001273.1, read as the reverse complement.
TAACTGTGCTAATTCCAAGAATGAGACTAATTCGATTTACCCCATAGACCTTCTGATATTGATAAAATCTCCCTGTGTTATTCTGTGACCTTCAACAGGCAGCATAACTCACAGCACCATCACAGGCTTGAACACCAAAACATCTTTTGTCTCCTCTCTTTTGTTTCAAAAGCTAGCAAATTCGCATCATGTCATATTCTTAAATTGGTCAGTAAGAACAAATTATTTCCTTACTCTACTGTCACTCTTATGAGATGCTGTCCTCTCTGAACTATCAGGAAAAGCAACTTCCTTCCTTCCTTCCTTCCTTCCTTCCTTCCTTCCTTCCTTCCTTCCTTCCTTCCTTCCTCTCTCCCTCCCTCCTTCCCTCTCTCCCTCCCTCTCTCCCTTCCTCCCTTCCCTTCCCTTCCCTTCCCTTCCCTTCCCTTCCCTCCCTCCCTCCAATTCCTGCCCACAGTGATGTCAAATTTTGACGTAGACCAATCTATTAATGCTGTTTTTTCCTCCTCCAGACTCAGGAACTGTAGGGAAACTAGTCATCCTACATAGGATGATATCAGAAAACTTTCTTAAGCTGATAAGACTAAACCATTTAGGAAAACAACCTTTGGACTGCTTTGGACTTTTGGATTTTTGCAGAAAGAGTTATGGAAGTGAGAGTATCATCCTTAGAGAACTTCACTTGTATAGGAAGTGGAAGTTGTATTAGGTTGAATTCAATGAGCCACACCACAGCTCTTTTTGGTAAACTTAGACAATTGTTGCTTCTAAGTTTGCAGCTAGAAGAGACATATCGTAGTACATTTATGAGTAGAACCATACAGAGACTAAAGTTTGGTTTCACAGATCTGTATTTGCCTGCAAGAACACTGAAATCCTGAAATTCACTGTTGTCTAAAGATTGTCTCTGAATAAATTTTTCTGGAGAAAAATAAAGTTTTAATTACAGTTTGCCAGAACTTCAGAAACCAAGAGTGGATGTGTGATCCTTATTTCCAGAGAATGTTTCCAGTGAAGGATATTATAAGTTTGTCCGTGATATAATTAGTTTTAGGTTTTGCATCACAAATGTGAGTAGATTATACCAGTTTGGAAGAAAAGACTTTAAATCTAAAAAAAAAAAAAAAATTAAATACAGTGTAGCTAAAATTGAAGGATAAACTGAAAACAAAAGAAAATCTGACATTTCAAATGGGTTATTAATAGCCAAATATTTTGGTTTAGACACTGGAAGCATTCAAGAATTTGTACCCAATAAAAATCCTTCTTGGGACATTCAGCAGTGCTAATGATAATTGACTACTCGGAAAGACCTTCAGTATAAGTTGATATAGTACAAATGTCAGGGAGATTATAACTCTCTTAACTGTGATGGAAATCCCCAGTCAGTTAAAGGAAGGAAGTTAGAGGGAATAAAACAGTATTAGATATCTTCATGGTATATGACGCATAAAGGTCCCATTAACACACTCAGAGCTTTCATTTTTCCCCATCCCCTGGTTCAGAGGAGCATTATGTTCTTTCTCTTGGTGAAACAAATGAATTTTTTATATTCTTATTTATTAATAGGCGTTCCCACGTTGTTTACCTTTGTAGCACCCGAGAGGCTCACATATTAAAGTTACACATTACCTCAAGCAGCAGGGATGCCCTGCCTGTGTTTTTTTGCCGGGGGGGTGCGTAATCCCTCTTCCCTCGCAGTCGCTGTTGATGGTCTGTTGGGCGATGCCGAGGAAAGATTAGCACCAGACCAGAGGCCCGGGAGTCACAAGCCAGCTTTGGTGGGCAGTTTCCCCTGTTACCTCAACCAGAACTTTACAATTTCCTATTGAGGAGTCTTTTCAGGGTGTATTGACAGGAGTGGCAGACAGGGTAATGAAAGACAAATTCCATAACGCAAAAGGCAGAGGCGCTGACAATGAGATCAGAGAGCTGACCCCTGACCCAAGTCAGCATTTTCTTTTCTCTCCTTCTCCTTCCCTCTCTCTTTCTCAGTTTACTGTTTCAGGTTTGCTTATTATACGGAGCAGTTTCAATTGTGACCCTGAGCCCATTATTGCTTTGGCTTTTCCCCTCCCCTCAAACAATTGTTTGGAAAATGGCCCCAACAATGTGAAAAAGATGCTGATAAGTATAGAAAAGAGAGGTTAATGAGAAAAGCTCGGAGCTGCTTGCAGTATATATCGAAGAGAATAAAAGGAAGAGTAGCGTTTTCAGTGCTGGTGATAACAAGAAAGATTAGTGCAAGTCTTCTCTGCGCATTTATACAAGTGTGTGTGTGGTGTGTGTGTGTGATGAAGTCCTTCTGTCAGCCACTTTCACCAGGAGGATAAGACAAGCAGTGTCATTTCATTTCCCATAGTAATTTAAGTCTTCAAGCCATAACACCAAGATATGAAATATGTCTTTATGTTGTCATTTTTCAAGCACTTCTTCCCTTTTTTTAGCCTTTTCCTACAGACACACATTCATTAGTTAAAATGGTATATATTGTTACTCATTTAGCTCATGAAAAGGGGAAAATATACTGGTTTACCCTAGGGGTGGCAAGACTGGCATTCTACTGGACACTAGACATCTCACTTCTGAGGTACATGGTTTCTTCAGTCCTATATTCTTTTAGGATACGCTGTCTCATCACCAGTTGTGTTATGACATTCATGCACTTAAAACATCTAGATGTTTCCCCACTTTAAAGTTTGAATAATGGGTAGCTGAATTAGCCCAGTTATGCAAATAATAAAGATGCCTTTCAAGACTTTTTCTTCATTTGTCATCTCCAGAAGGTTTTCTTACTTTCAGGATCCTCTTCTCATGCTATGTGAGATGTCTCTGTTATACTGTATCAGTCTCACTGATATTCAGCTAGTTCCATGTTCTCTCAATAAATTTAAACTTCTGCAAGTAGTGGGCTGGTCCTTTACATGTGAAGGATACAGCTGATGGCTTCCAAAATGGAAATCTGAATAATTGGGAAACTCATTCAGGCAGAACCTGGAATCCTTATTTGATGAGTGCACTGAAGAACATATCAGCAAAGACATTAAAAAATCAAAAGAATTTTTTGTGCTTGTGGACAAGAAGGCTTGTCTTAGAAAGAAAAAAAAAAGTATTGACACTATTAGGTGTATCAGTATTTATTCTCCAGGAATGCAGTGTTTTAATATCCACAAACTACAAGGTACTTGAAGCCAAACAGGAAGGGATGGATAACAAAAAAATTTTCAAGTTGTTGGCCCCCCTTTTTCTTTCACAAGACCAGCACATTGCAAGAGTTTGGATGCTAAGTGAAGCTTGTGCTGATAAGAAATATCCCTTTTGTTTCACAAATAGAACTGGAAAAACATTACTAACTGTCTTTATTAAAGATATCCCCTGCCAATATTGGTCTGAGCCTTGAAGAATGCAATTATAAGACATGCTGCATTAGCTGCAGTGTTGTTCATAACAATAATTTAACTTAGAAAAGAAAGTTCAGGATTCCAAAATTTTAGGTGCTACCAACTTATAAGTGAAAATATAGACTCTCCCCAGGAAAATTTATAATGAAAAAAAAAATTTTTAAAATTTCTGAAGTCTATTGAAAAGTTTGATAAACATAAAATCATAGAATCATAGAATCATTTGGTTGGAAAAGACCTCTAAGGTCATCTAGTCCAACCATACCTGTCCACTACTAAACTATGTCCCTAAGCGCTTCATCTACCTGTCTCCAGGGATGGTGACTCGACCACTTCCCTGGGCAGCCTGTTCCAATATTTGNCCTAAACAATCCCAGTTCCCTCAACCACTCCTCATAAGACTTGTTCTCTAGACCCTTCACCAGCTTCATTGCCCTTCTCTGGACACGCTCCAGCAACTCAATGTCCTTCTTGTACTGAGGGGCCCAAAACTGAACACAGTACTCGAGGTGCGGCCTCACCAGTGCCGAGTACAGGGGAAGGATGACTTCCCTGGTCCTGCTGGCCACACTATTTCTGATACAAGCCAGGATGCCGTTGGCCTTCCTGGCCACCTGGGCACACTGCTGGCTCATATTCAGTCGGCTGTCGATCAACACCCCCAGATTCCTCTCTGCCAAGCAGCTTTCCAGCCACTCATCCCCAAGCCTGTAGCATTGCATGGGGTTGTTGTGGCCCAAGTGCAAGACCCAGCAGTGTCTTAACTAAACCGCTCCAAACCTGCTGATAGTCAATAAAATACTTACTGAGAAGATTTTGTTCTTTATAAAACTTTATTATACTGCATTATTAGAGACTAATTAGAAGAAGCTTGAAGAGTCATCTAAATCTGACCTTTCTCTGTCCTTACTCTAGCTCATCCTCTTATTAGAAATAAGTTGAATATGGAAAATATTTCTCCTTAAAGCAACATATCCCTTTGGGAGTAATTTTGTTCTCTGTCCAATAGACATTTTTGTTTCTCTTACAGGACATTTATCAAGTTCAAGCATGTTTTGCCTCTTTTGCAAAGGACCACAAATCAAATCAAATATCACAAACTACCTAGGGATTACCTATGCCTCATGCTGAACCTTATAATAGGTACTCTTTCTTACACCAGCCTCTCCAATGCGAAAGTAGCCCTATTAGTATTCTCCACTAATGCTTTAAAGCAGGCCATTGGATAAGGGAATAAAGATGGAACCTTTAAATTATTAATAATGAAAAAGTCTCCTATATCATACCAATTCAGCAAAAAAACCCCAATTTGCTACGGTGGAATAGGCATTAATTGAAAGGTTGACCTTCATTCAGCACAGCTTAGACAAGATCAGCAGAGTGGAGGCACTGGCAGACTGCAGATCTCCAGAGGGCTTCCAGCTTCTTGTTGTGATGCTTTGGATGAGGCTTTGCATTCTGCCTCACTTCAGGGACTTGTTAAACTGCTGAAATTTGTGAAGTGAGGAAAAGAGCGCTATTTGTACACAGGCTTCTGGCATGTTTCAAAATATGGGGCCAGCAGGGTCATACCTTTCAGCATCGACCTGTGAGCTTGCCTGCCTCACATTCCCAAAGCATCAGTCAGAACAGGGAGCCACGTGTGGGTAGCAGGATACTTCTACTTAAGACACTATGGCACCTAAATTTGGATTTCCTATTGATTTGGTTTCATCAAATTGAGCAGATAAGCATATTGTCCAGTGTTTATTGCAGGTGCTAGCAATCACCAATGGACTGTGAAACTGGGCAAAATCATAGTTTCATAAACACACTTCTTCTGGGAGAGTAGATGTTCCAAATCCTGCCTCTGGAAGTGGAATATTTTTTTCCAAAGAAGAAAGAAAATACGTGCGTGACTTTATAGTTGTTTAAGTAAGCTGAAAATAGAAATAAAATGAAAGTTTTGTTGAAACTCTTTGGAAATGATGAAGCATATGCTCTAAACTTGGAGCATATTTCTGTATGTCATCTATAAAGTCAGTAAGTTTTTCAATCCAGGTTTTATAATTAACCAGTGGTGATTAACCACCTCAATGAAGTCTTATGACATCAGGGTCATATCTAGAGAGTCATTTTCAGATTCTACACCTCTCGAGAAAAGAGATTCTCCAGCTAATGTCAACTGAGGAAATGGCAGAGCTCCAGCTGAGTGATGGAACTGCTCCTCCCGATATACCATATTACAAGAAGACTAAATATAGGGCTCTTCAATATTACTTTTCTGTTTGAAGCAGATTGTGGTGTGAAAAGTTAGAGCAAGGGAGAATGAGCATGTGATGTCCAGTGTGGCAGACGGTGTTCAAATAGCCCAACAAAAGAAAACCAGTTGCTTTGCACAAATACTGTCAAAAGATTTCAGTTACTTGCCTCATTTTTCTCTGGCCATACATCTTCGGGGGAAAAAACCCCAAAAACAAACCAACAAAAAAAAATCCTCTGCAAAGTGGTTACAAAACCATCCAGATCAAACATTTTCATTTGAATATGCATGCAAATGGAAAACCAGCTGTATTGTTGATTGTTTGGGGACAGATTTACTACCACTGAAGAGAATTCTGGAAATCAAGATGATAGCATTTACAAAATGTCGGACAATCCCCATTGAATATTAAGTAGAAACAGAGGATTCATGAAAATATTCTTCACACTGCTGTCGAGCACAGAATTAGGTGATCTGTTCATTTCTTTGATGTTCTGTCACAGCTAGTTCATGGTATGACATCATAATACAAATGGGAAAGGAAATAAGTTAATTTTCGAAGTTGAAGGATAATGACATGATTAATGAATTAAAACTGTGGGGAAATGGGACAGTTCAGGCTTCTGTGCTATTTCTGGAAGTGTGATAGTGAGCAGCAGATACTTTTTGGAACACATTTTATGTATACTTTTCATTACTTGTGGACTTTGTTTCCATTGTTTTGACTTTCTAGAAACTAAGTGCTTTAGAAACTAGGTCAAATAAAACTACTGCTTACTTCTCTCATTTGCTGGAAAAGTGGAAGCGAGTGAAAAGGGTAGATAAAGTACTGCATGGTTTAAATATCTCCGCATTCAGTAAAATTCAGAGGCTCTTTAGAAATATAATTTACAGAACAATTCATTTATATTTTTAGTGTTCTTTTGTAGTACAGAATTAGGATGGAGCGCAGATGAGGTGAGACAGTTCACATAATGGAACAATATAGCAGAACGGAAAAATATAAGTTAAGCTGGTGCTGCTGTGACCAACCTCACAACGAAGAAGGCAAACAGGGTCCTGTGTTACTCCACTGGGGGAATCGTAACCAAGTACAATGCCTCCTTAGGGGATCCCTTCAGGTAGGGTGGGGAATTTAATTTGCTATAGTTCTTTTAAAGGTGAAGCATACTCTTGCTTACTCTTTGGGGTATTAAGTAGACAAAAGTAAGCAGAAACCTACTTCTCCTCTTTACCCCAACTGTATTCTTTCCCCATTACAAGGCATTTTTCTAATGACAATGCCCTTTATGAGTTTTTGATCTGATGCTCTACAAGGGAGCGACACGATCATCCCTGCATTCCTCCTAGAAATTGTTCTACGAAAGGGAAAACCAGAGTCCTTAATCCTTTTACTTCTATATAAATTGTGAAAAGGCCTAAAAATTATCTGTATAGCACTGACCACAGAGAAGGATAAAACAGGAACAGCTGAGTCTTATGCTTTCTCCTGTGTTACACCATACAGGGAAGATATCATCACTGGAAGTGATTGGATCTATATGACGTACCTTCCCCACCCTTGTAATATTCGGGGGCAGGGGGATCAAGGAAAAACTACCCAGAAACTGCAAGGGTTTTACTGATTTCCTAAGTACTCAAAATGTGTACCACAATTTGGACTTGAACTTCTCTTGCATTGTTCATCTGTTTGCCTACTTCCTTTTCGGGCTCAGTGTCTGACAATTTCCTCACCTCACCTCCGTATTTTCCTCTTTACCTTTTGAAAGGCAAGCTTTTAAAAAAAGAGGCTGCCTTCAGCTCTGAACATAATGCACAGTTCAGTTCATACCACAGAAGAGGTCTTAGCTCTTCTTGGCTTATACGCAGTATAGAAATAAATGTGTACTTCAGTATGGTTCTAAACAAAATTACAAATGTACATATTCCTTTCATAACAACATGAATTAAATTGACGTGCAGTCCCCTTCCGACTGTGAATGTAAAAGTGAGCATACATTATCTACATCTTTAGAAAAATTTATTAATTTTCTAAACATGTAAGCTAATACAAGATTAATTCATGTTTTCATCTTTTAGTGTCTGTATCTCTCTATCAACTACTTCTTTATTGGTTTCTATAGCTTTTGTTTTCTTTATTCTTTTCCTTGTCCTTCTATATTGAATCCTTTCTCTGGCTTTCTCTACTTTCTATAATGGTGGCATGTCAACAACAGTAAGACAGTATTTCCGAAACTAACTGACTTTGTGCTTTTCCTTATATCCTATCTTGCTTCACTGCTCAGTGTTAAGCAAGTTGTTATATCTCATGAGTGGTGCAAATTGTTATTATAACTACATTTTTAATAAAAAAGAGTTGAATTCATACTGCATGCTAGACAATTTTTTTATTTTGTCTTGTTATTTCCAAATGCTCATAACTTTCTGAAAGGTACTAGCAGTCTTCCAAGCTTCTCTTCCAGTAAAAAACGTGGAAAAACTTTTGCTTTTTGAGTAAAATTGGTTGAGCAATCCTTGGGGTATTGTTTCTAAAACACCTTCTCCTCTCCACTTTCTAGCGAACATTTTTTACACAATCCTATCACAAAAACTCTGTGAATTAGGAAAATAATTGCCATAATTTACCAGTGGAATTTAGTCAGTTAGTCATGGTTATTAAGTTACCTGTGACAGAAAGAAATGAAAACCAGACCTAAGTGTCTGTTTACTTTCTTAAAAGTAAGACAACATTTTCTCTTTTCTAAGTTCTTTGCTGTTCTCTGCCTTGGATAGCCCATCAGGATACTTGGAGTTTTTCCTAAAAAATCTGCCTGCATAAAGCATGGTCCAGAAAACTATTCTGGAGAGTCATCAGGAAGCCCTGTTAACGGCTCTGTGGAATAATGGTTCATGGTGCCTTTATGGAAATACATATCTTATTACAGTGATAAATTCTGATGTCAATTAAAATTTTGTCTTGGCAATAAGCATTTAGGATTAGTAAGAAGTAATAAGTTAAGTGGTCTTAGATTAAAAAAAATGTAAAATAATAATTTCTCCCACAGCAAACTGTTTCTTTCACTCCCTTTTGTATGTCTGCAAACAAGAAATGAAAGTGTGTGTATTCCCTTTGGGGAATTGCAAAGACATTCTTCATAATACTCTATGCAAATATAGCTTTAAAGAGCCTGATAATATGAATAAAGCTTGCACAGATGCGAACATACTCGCCAGTAATTTAACAGGACTATTCATGTGCGCAACTGTTCCTTCACATGAACAGGACTTGTACAGTGAGTCCTAAAGTCTGTTGCTGCTTGTGGGAAATTATGGCCAACAGAAACAGAAATAAGGAGCCCACCTCTACTCCTCCTCCTCCTCACTAACTCTCAGACAGTGCAGGAGCTAACATTCGGGTGGGCTCAGGTAGCATTTATTTTATCTAGCATTATTTATTTTAGTTTTAACCTGCAACAGCCCAGCTACAAACCCTAGCCTCTGCCTTCAGCTGTGTAGTTATGCCTTACTGCCTTTTCAGTAAACCTCCACAAAACTAGCTTCAGATACCCAAGGTGCCAATTTTAGGAGGGTACTCTCCCTGTGATCTTCTGGAGAAAGGTGGTCTCCTTCTGAGTACATACAGTTTAAAGCCTTCAGGCTCCTACTCTGGCTGACCCATATGATGCTATCCTCGCTCCCTTGGCCATACAGCTCATCTATACTTGCAAATAAAATGTCCAGTGCCTTTTTTCTGATCCAGAGTGTGGGTGGCACACCATCCATTTACACGGCTAAACTCTCTTCTCACTTCAAAGCATTGCAGCCTCATATATACTGCCTACTGTCCCTGGTCTGCCCCAGAAATAAGCTCCAAATATGTCTGAGAGGATGCCATTTGCACAAACTCTTCAACTGTACCAGAACTGTGTCAGGCAGGCTGCAGTAAAATTGTATGGACAGTTGCTCATCCAAACTTCACTGCAAAGCATTTTACTTTCAGCTAATCCTCTCTCAACAAGAGCATTCTCCCTATATGTAAGGGGGACCCAAGACTACACTTCCCTGCGGTTCTGTGGTGTCATTTTCCATCTTGCATGAAGACATCATATAGGATGAGGTGGGTAATATTAGAGCTTGATTTCTATGTCAAAACTCATATCACCCAGCTAGTCTTGTGCTGTTGGTTGAATTTGGTTGGTTTTGAACTGTATTTTGGCAGTTGTATTGGCAGTATTGTGAATTTCTCTGCTGGTGTTAGTAAGGCTGTTCATTTTCTTAGATACTCCTTGACGAACCAGAGGAGGTAGGCATGTGCCATTTAAGTTGAAGCCAGATTGTGAAGCCCTTATTTCATGTTGATAAGTCATTAGAATCATAGAATCATAGAATCATAGAATGCTTTG
>VYZW01001272.1:3834-16871 GCA_013401315.1 Balaeniceps rex | reverse complement strand
CTTTACTGTAGAACAAGAGTAATGAAAGCCAATGCGGTGTTTGAGTTTTCCAAAAGTTCTGTAATGCTACTGTGTTTTGACTATTTTATCTTATGCAGCTGACTAGAATGATTTATCTAATGTCAAATGTCTGAAGTAATATTTGAAACACTGTTGCATATGTCTCACAATTCATTTTACTCTGTAACAGTTTTAATCTTTCATTTGCCAAATAGAAAATGGATTTTGACACTGGAGAGACTACCTTAAACATTTGCAACAGTATCTTAATTTGTGATGTCTCGGGTCAGCTAGTAATGACAAATGTAATTTTTCTCCTATGGCTAAACATGTTCAGGAGCCAAGGAATTTTTAGTGCCTTAATTTTGGTATTCACCGCTACCTCACCAACACTCCCCGTACCCTCCCACAGTAAAACCAAATTTTTGCTTGGGAGAAGACTGGATGATATGTTTTGTGTCAAATACATCATGCTTGTAATTGTTTCATCACTGAATTTTATTTTTTAGCTTTTGCTTTAGTAAGTCAACTTCAGGGTCCCTTTTTCCTTATGCTTCCATCATACTCCAGTTTCAACACAACATTCTGCCTATGCACATTGTGGTTTTGCTTTGTGATAGTATGTTCCGTACGGTGCCATCTGCTGTCTTCTTTCAGGGCTATCTTCAAGAAGAAAAAGCCATAGAACAGCTTTAAATGTTAGTTGAATGGTACTTTTACCTAGGAAGTTAAGCAGTGTTGTCTTCTATCTCAGTATCTAATATGCTATGCTGGAGTACCTGTGGATGTCATTTGTGCGTTGGAAAATGCATGGAAGATGATTCCAAAGGTTCCTTCGAGAACCTCCAGGAAGCTGCTGTGGCTGATGAGACGGCGGTTCAGAGTGTTTTGTGTAAAACCTGACTCTAAAGATCTACAATATGACAAGGTGCTGCTAAGCTTGTCTTCACCAGTATTAATTAGCCTTATTTGCATGTAATCAAGTGGAGCAGTTCTGAATTTCCCATCATCCTGGGGTGGTTTTCTGCTGTGTCGACAAGTTAAGGCAGCTCGCAGAAATCTGATAAGCACAGGTGTCAGGATGCAGGGAAAGGGAAACTCCCCTTTTCCAGTGGCAGTGAGCTACTATATTGGCACATCTGGTACCCTGATCCAATCTCAAGTATTCTTGAGTTCTCTGACCAACAGGCCATGGGTTACTGAAGGGTGAACATATCAATAAGTTTCTGCTAAAGCTCTTCTACTGTGCTGTAACTGTTTAAAAGTTCTGTCAGAAATAAGATTGTCATTGCTTCAGAAATAAGATTGTCATTGCTTAGTTATATGGGATGTTTGGGATCTAGAGCCGAATCCTTTTTCTGAATCAGGAAGGCTAACTCTAGTTTTCTAATTTAAATACACATTTGTGGAGAGAAAGTTGAGAGGGCACACGGTCTGGTGGGGATTGAAGCGTGAAAGGTCCTGGAACAGGCAGATTTAATTCATGTCTGGAGAGTGAGGAGAGAGAAGATTTAGGATTATGCGACCTAAGAACTATCGCTTGAGAACTTCTGCTAGGTCCTTCCCAACAGCTCTCATATATACCTCTTTTCAGCCCTGCCTGAACTGCAACTGATCCTCTTGCTTTAGTATCCTCCTTTCCCCATTCCTTTTCATAGGCACCCAGACGTTCATTTTACCTTTCCCCATTTTATGTGGCAATGTGGGAGAAGGGGAAGGCATGGTACCTCAAGTCAGTACTTGTTATTTAATAAAATGGCATTAGAAATTAAACTCATCCCTTTTACTGTCACTAATATAAGACAGAAGGGCTTTAGCTACCAAACTGTATACTAATGTAGCCAGCTGGTCAAAGAGGTGATGTGTTTTGGAAAGGACGTGCTCCTGGACATACGATAGACAAGGCAATGGTGGGTGTAGCCTATGAATATTTCCGTAATAGCATTTGTGGCAGAAAGGCATCACAGCTTCAAAGCATATATGTGTAATATTAAGCGTAGCTTATCTTAACAGTGTTCCCCCATCTCCACATTTTTATTGTATTTTCTTTTCTTTAAAAGCCCCTTTAAGGTCACTTCTAAACATGAACCGGATTTTACTAAAGTGACAGGAGCACAGTGAAATAATTTGATAGCTACAATATAGTAAGACTAAGCCATACTAGAAATTCCATCACGTGATGAGAAAACAAACATGTAATTTTAATTTCACATTGTACCTGGCAGGAATTTAATATTAATTATAAATACTGTCTTAAATGCTGAGCACTGTAGTGACTGCAGTACACTTAATATGTAGTGTTTCTGTGAAGTTACCTAAGAAAAAGCAAATAATGTTTTGTTATTACACTTTTGTGTTTCTTGTGCATAGTCTTTAAAGAAACATTGGCAACCATTAAGTACAATTCTTAACGCGTTGAACTAAATTCAGTGAAAACCTGCATTTATTTTTTTTTGTTCAGACTTATTTGAAACGGTATGAAAGATATAAAACAAATGTAGTGAACAACTGATTTTAAATTCTGCTTGCCATACTTATTTCGGAATAAATCAGGCATTGAAAGTGGATCAAGAATGCAAAATATACTTAGAAAGATAAACTCCAGTCTGTGTATTGTAGGGAAGGATGAAGACAACTTTCTGTTGTCATCTACTTTCCTGGTCTTTGTTTATTTTATTGGTGACATCCTATTCCCACATCAATTTCCTCCAGTGTGAGAATATGCAGTCACTTTGCAAACAGCTGGAAGTCTCTGCCCTCAGCTGGAGGCCACCATCCCTTCTGTTGGACTGTATTAATAGATCATGTGAGTACTCCTAATCTGCTTCAGAAAAAAATCAGGTGAAATAGATCATCTTTAGAGTGGTTTGCTTTTTAGCTGTGATTCAAGGTAATTTGTCTGATTTGGGCACAGAAGTGGATTAGGAGTGCTTCTGCACTCCTTTTAACTAGCAAAGCTCAGTTGAAGGATAACTGCCACAGTTAAATTTGGGTGAGAGTGTACTTTAGTACAAGGCATCCTGGAGTTGTGAATCTTTTTTTTTTTTTTTTTTCCCCCCTCTCCCCCTCTTACCCTTTTGCACTTTGGGCTATATTCATGCCTTTTTCTTTTCAGCTTTATTTGGTTAGGGCATAATTAGATCTGTCTCTAGGTTTCTGCAAACCTTGGACATATTGTTTGGTTTGTTCTGCAGATAGCTTTATATGTATATCTATATACATATGTACCCACAGCGTAAAATTGCCTGATCCCTGCTACATGCCTGATGAATGCAATATTTATGTCCATTATGTCAGATTACTGAAGGGTTAAGCAGAATTTGAGCAGACATATTTAAGTTAGATAAAATTAGGTCTTTAACCTGGCCTCAATCACTGGACAGAAATTGTTCAAGTTAGATAGACTGTTTCTGCTTGATGATGCTTTGTATTATCCACTCTGAAACATTAATTTTTAATTTTTTCAGCATTCATTGTAGTAAAAAGTCAGTAAGTCAATATTGCAACAGATGGAGTTGAGCAGGTGTTCTACGAGAGGTCCAGCTTCTTGGACTAAACATAATCTACATACAGAAAGGACAATTGAAAGAAAGCATAGTCAGAGAATTCAGGTAACTGAGCTAGTTGCAGGAGGAAGAATAGCAGGTGCATTAGGAGATGTACTAAAGAGCAAATATTATAAGGATTATTGGATGAAACGCTAAGTTATTTTAACTTGCTAAACTGACTTAGGCTGCTGACATGCAACCACAACACTGTAGATTCTTTTAATTTCTATGAGCTAACAAAAAAATTTATGTTGACGTAATTTGTACAGAGTGGTTTGATATCTAATGTCTGATTCTGGCTGGACCTACTCTTTCTAATGTTACACAGAAGTTCAACCAACAGGCTGTTGGTTATTGAGGGGTGAACACAATAGTTTCTGCTAAAGGTCTTCTACGGTGCTATAACTGTTTAAATATTGTACCAGAAATAAGATTGTCATTACTTAAATGATTATGTGGGATGTTGGGGATCTAGAGCCTTTCTAAGGGTTCTGTTTACTTTTTACCATGTCTTGTATTTTACAGGGTAGAAATGGTGTGATGGGCCACCTTGCATCCAGACTGATTCCTTAAATTTCACTTGATGGGAAGTGATTGTGAAGTTGGTTCAGCTGCATTTTGGTGTAGCTAGTACTTCCATAGTTGCCACTATTGTAGTGGCATTGTAGCATACAGATGACTTTATTATGTAATAGAGATGATGACTGTGCCACATACTGCCAAATAGTTAAAATATAATTAAAGTACCCACAATGAATAAGAAATATCCTTTATTTTACTCCATGTTTCAGACTATTACAAAAATTAGTATTCTTTTCTGGGTACATATTGGATCTTGCTACAGTATAGCAGGTAGTATGTTTGAGATCAGTTGATAAGAATCTACTATAGTTGTTTAGGTGTTACAGGTTGCTTTGTTGTGTAGTAGAAGACCATGAAAAAAGTGGCTTGGGAGCTAGCTGTCTGCTGTTCCCAGTCACTTTTTGTGAAGCAGTCATGTTCAGCCCATTGATTCCTAGTATCACATTTCTCACAGAAAGAATATTTTGCTGCTTAAAATATATTATTCAGCTAATTGCCTTTTGAATTCTTTTCTGCTGACCAGATTCTCATGTACCAGCCTTTAACTTAGAAGGTCCCGAAGTTAAGCTGCCTCCATCATGTTAAAAACAAGTACAGCATGAATCTGTTTATCCGGAAGAAACATCCTTCTTGAACATATTCTTGAATTCAGTAGAAAACCTCCAGAGTTGCAAGATGCAAAGCTAGTGCGCCACAGAGTAGCCCAACAGCACTCGGAAAAAACAGACATAACAGTATAGGGCCTTTTGAGTTTGTGGTAGTTAATACTGGATTGAGCAGAGAAGTGATGCCTCTCAAGAAGCTGGTGCTGTCAAAAGATACAGAACCCATATTGCCATCAGCATTGATGCCAGTCATAGTGTAGTATCTGCAGTGAAATGTATGTCCAGTAGAGAAGAAAACGAGCATTCAATTTTCCCTCTAGGAATTTCAGATTATTTTGTTTGCATCTTATCATTGAAACCTCTTGGGAATTTTGACTGTCCCAAGAAAAAACGGCATTGTGGCTTTCTTCTTAGGTCTAAAATGTTGTTAAATGTTATGAATGGCAGACTTCACTGGCGAAGTGCGTCTTTTAGTATTGATAAAACTAATTCTTTTCTTAATAATTCGCCTTGAGACATGGAATAGTTCAAAAGCAAGACAGAAAAAAGTCATGAAAAAACCTAATAGGCATCAGAGGAAGTGTCTGAAACTGTAGGCAGATATACACCCACTACAGTGATGGTGGGAAGCATATCATGGCTTCAGATGTGGTATATTGTGTGAAAAGTATAAGCTGTGGTCATGGAATGCTTTAAAAAGCTTGCAGCTCTTTAGCAAAAATATTGAAGATGCCCTGGGCTCTTTGAAGAAGTTAGAGTGACTGTATGCTCTCTGTAGAATTTCATGTCATTAAACTACTGGCAGCATGCAGTTCCTGATTTTAGCACTTGCTAAGCATGACCTCTTATTGGAGGCGGTGAAAATACCATGCCAAGTAGTGGCAGTAGGAATGCTGTAATCCTTCTTAAACACATTGGGGGCATTCTGATATTCTTAATGGTTATTTGATAACCATTCTGGTATTCTTCAGGATTTCCACTGAGCATGGTTGAATGTTGGACCTGAAAAAATAGGTGCCCTTCTGGTTGTGCCATCCAGCTTTTTTTTCCTGCTTGGGCTTTCTACTATTCTTCCCCATCAGGGATTATTTTAATAATGTTACAAACAGGAGGAGTTTTGTTGCTCGGTTGGATTCCAGGAACGGAATTCTTCCTCCTTTGACTCAGAATGTCTGTCTTTTCTGAAGTTAGGTGGCCACATTACTGCAGAACTTCCTGCCATTTTATTACTTCAGCATACTCTCCTTCGTATAACAGAGGAGTATTCACCACATTTATCTGAGTGAGTGTGTTTCTTCAGAATTAGGAAATCTGAAATCAAAAGCAGGACCGTGACCAATTTTGAATCTGAGGAAACTCATTATGATAGTACTGCTGCCAGTTCTCTTATCAAACATTAGACTTGTGGTTGACGGTCAACTTGCAGGATGTGTATTTCTCTTTTCAAATGGCCCTACTTGCAAGAAAACACCTAAACATCAGTTGGGCCTCTCTAAATGTAGGGCACTCTTGGGACCTTTCACCAAATACTTGATATTAGTTGAGGCTTATCTCAGAATACAGAGAGTAATTACATATCCATATATTTTGAGATAAAATCATAAAGACTAAACCATCAAAAACTCCATATTGAACCCCTTAAAATTGACAGAATTAAGACAATATTAAACTCTACATTGGTCAAAGCTTTTATTTTTTATTTCTGGTGGACTTGACTTAATAATTGTCTTTTTCAATCAACTTTAGTAAGAACTGTGCAAAAATGTTCCATGTGTCTTGTGAAAGACTGGGTAGACTTAATGCATTCATGACTCCTGGGTGTTTGTTGTCCAGTGAGGTGCAGAAGCTCCAGTTGAGTGTGCAGGGTTGTATTGGGTTTGCATGGCACGGTTTTGGTAGCAGCGGAGCTACAAGGGTGGCTTCTGTGAGAAGCTCCTAGAAACTTCCCCTATGCCTGATAGAGTCAATGCCACTGGTTCCAAGTCAGACCCGCCGCTGGCTAAGGCCAAGCCCATCAGCAATGGTGGTAGTGCCTCTGAGATAACATATTTAAGAAGGGGGAAAAAATAAAACTGCGCAACTGCAGCCAGAGAGAGGAGTGAGAATATGTGAGAGGAACAACCCTGCAGACAGCAAGGTCAGTGAAGGAGAGGGAGGAGGTGCTCCAGGTGCCGGAGCAGGGGTTCCCCTGCAGCCTGTGGTGAAGACCATGGTGAGGCAGGCTGTCCCCCTGCAGCCCATGGAGGTTAATGGTGGAGCAGATATCTACCTGCAGCCTGTGGAGGACCCCACGCTGGAGCAGGTGGATGCCCGAAGGAGGCTGTGACCCTGTGGGAAGCCTGCGCTGGAGCACGCTCCTGGCAGGACCTGTGGACGTGTGGAGAGAGAGGAGCCCACACTGGAGCAGGTTTGCTGGCAGGACTTGTGACCCCGTGGGGGATCCACGCTGGAGCAGTCTGTTCCTGAAGAACTGCACCCCGTGGAAAGGACCTATGCTGGAGCAGCTTGTGAAGAACTGTACCCCGTGGGAAGGACTGACACTGGAGAAGTTCATGGAGGACTGTCTCCCATGGGAGGGACCCCATGCTGGAGCAGGGCAAGAGTGTGAGGAGTCCTTCCCCTGAGGAGAAAGGAGTGGCAGAGACAACGGGTGATGAACTGACTGCAACCCCCATTCCTCATCCCCATGCGCCGCCTGGGGGGAGGAGGTAGAGAAAAACAGGAGTAATGTTAAGCCTGGGAAGAAGGGAGGTGTGGGCAGAAGGTGTTTTAAGATTTAGTTTTTATTTCTCATTATCCTACTCTGATTGGTAACAAATTAAATTAATTTCCCCGAGTTGAGTGTTTTGCCCCTGACGGTAATTGCTTAGTGATCTCCCTGTCCTTATCTCAACCCATGAGCCTTTCATTATTTTTCTCTCCCCTATCCAGCTGAGGAGGGCAGTGATAGAGTGGCTTGGTGGGCACCTGGCATCCAGCCAGGGTCAACCCACCACAAAAGTGATAACATCTTCCACATAAAACCGTGGCAGTTGTGCGTCTAGAGAAATTCCAGAAGAAAGATTTGTGGACTCATAAGTACTTGATTATATATAAATGTTCTAATTAGTGACAATTCATGCAGTGTATCTTTATGTTTGTATTAGATTTAAGACCCAATAAAACCATTCTGCTGACATCAGCTTAAGTTAAAAAGAAAGGAAGATGAGATTTTTTTTCAGAAATAAAATTGCCTCGTTGCTCTTCCATTTTGCAGAGTTATGTCAGTTTTGGCTCAGATAAACAGAGGACCGCCATCTTGCTGGTTCTTACATGTAGAGCTCAGTGTATGTCTTCTCCATTCTTACTGTGAGGTCTGTAACACCTTGGGTTTGGGTTGTGGATGGTAGGAAAGGCTCTTTACCTGTCATAAGTACTTTTGCATACAGGTATTGCTGGTGCAAAATTCTGATCTTGATTAGTTGAAGCTGGCTTAAATGTCCATACATATTTTTCCAAGGTTATAAACTCAACACAAGTAAGCATTTTCATGATGAGAAATACTGCCGTAGTGTATTGAATTCGTTATGTGATTGTTGAAAATTTTCTAAGCCTGCAATTATAAAGGCTTCTGTGCTCTAAAAGTCTTCAGCTGCAGATGCACAAAATTTTCACATCTGCAAATTCGGAAAAGTGACATGATACAAACTAACTGTGAACATTACAAGCTATCTGAGCAATTCTAGGAGTCAGTTTTTAATGCAAATGTAGATTACAGAATCAATTCTGCCATACAGCATCTAATTAGAGATGGCAAGTCTAGATTCTTGAAAAAGATAGTTGCAGATTGACTCCATATCCGACATATTCTTTGCATCCAGAGGAAGAATTTATTCAATGCAACACTTCTATGGGAAATCTAATGAGAAAGTTCAGTAACTTCCACTGAAATGATGAAACTTATATGCAATATTCCATATTAAATTTTAAAACACCTGCTCACTGACATATTATACTACAAGCACAACATCCTGAAAGGCTTATTCTGAAGTCTGTATCTACAAACAAGCAATTGCCACAATGAGTTTTGCATATGGTTTTTAAAATGGAAGTACAGTACCCCATCAATCACATAGCAAATTCAATGCAATACAGCAGTATTTAGGCACATGCCTAATTAAGAACTTGGCTTGAAAGACTGAGATGAATATTCAGGTTCTCAGTCCATGTTGTGAAGAAAATACACACTTGCTAACATTCAGCAGAGAAGAGTTCTTAAGGACCCGACTGACTAACACCAGTAAGTGTTGACTTTTCTTGTTTTAGCTGATGTTCTAGGAGGAAAAGCGATGCTCTGCTGTTCTCCTTGCCTCTTTCTATCAGGTCTGTAGTTTGAACTGTCTCCTCCTCTGAGCTAAGCTTTGAAGGAATCATCAAACAATCCTAAGTCTTTGTACATTTCAGAATTCAAAGTCCCAACCACCAAATTAGGTGGTATTGTAGTTTGAACCTTTTGGGGGATGCTCTAATGATCACTCTATGCATGGTACCATTAATTTTGTAGCACTATTGGAGATACCTATATTGGTTGGTTCAGTAGAAAACTGAGGATGAGTTCATAAAGATATGGTTCTCATTTTCAAAGCGTATTTCAATTTCAGCATAGGACAGAGCTCAGGCAGCAACAGCAAAGTAACTGGGCACAGGCATAACTTTTTTTTAGTAGCAACATTAATTTGGAAAGCTTAACTAGGCAACTTGCAAAGTAAAGCCTGTAAAGTTTTCAGTTATATGTTATGTACTGTTAATACTTAATCTTAACTGTCTGTTCATGCTTGGGTTTGATTTTTATTTCACCCTGTGAACAACTTTTTTGATGACACAAGGTAAAGCTGTAGGATGATTAGTTAATGCTATTCACAGTGGTCACTTGCTCTATCCAGGAGCTATAGAATACTCCAGCACTTTCCAGCAACAATTACTGCTATATTTATAAGGAGACATCTTTGGCTTTGATATTCCTAAGTTTAGTATTTCCTTCACAAAAGTACTATTTAAGATGAACATTCAAATAAAATTCAGCCTACTGAGAAAGTAAGAACATATAGGAAAAGAGCACACGTACAGCAATGCTGTTACTTCATCCAGGTATTAACAACATTTAAGGCAAATTACGCTGATGGCAATTAAATTAATTTGACCTTCCCATTACAACAGAGCGCAAGATCAGAGCATTGCTTCTTGTGGGAATGTTGTTAACTGTCTACTATTGCCCCATCATCTAGATCTTTTATCTGGCATTTTATAGCCATCTGAGAATATGTAATCTCCTTACTAGCCAGTCAGAAAGAGGGTTGGGTAAAAACCCTAAATATCACCTATTTTTAATGCTGCTGGAGATGGAAGAACTGGGGAAGGCAGTGACATCCAAGCCTGAAATGCAACCCCTACCCAGCACTGGCTGTTCTTGTCTACATTCCGATTCCTCCCTCAGTTGCAGCCCCTAATTTCCAGGATGCAGGCATAGGCAAAAGCAGCACTTTTTCTGATATTTCCTAGGGCTGTTTCACACCCCTATGAAACCTATAGGTAGCTGTAGATACTGTGACAGTACTGCTGTAGAAATACAATACCACTGTGCTGTGTTTCAAACGCAGTTTGAAAAGTACCAAGATAGTAAGAAGGTTGTGTGACTATGGTTTGCGATACCCACTGTTCGTTAGTGGCTCTCTCCATTCTGGCCAAAAAGGAAACTGTTTTACGAGGTTCAGGCTTGTCCCTAAAGGAATAGAGTGCTATGATGTTGGTACTGGCATCATGTGATTGCTAGACTATACTGCTGTCTGGTGCACTGCCCATTGCCATCGATGCCTGAAGCTGCCTTTGATATGCATCATTACTCATCATTATGTATGTATATGTTTATGTTTACTTTTTAACTTATTTTTGTTTGCAGGTTACCTAGTGGGAGGTGAAGTGAGCACTTTTTATTTTTTTAAAGTCAAAGTGAGGTGCTGTAGTTAAGCTTCCAAAAACTTTATTAGGTTTCTGTAGTCAGAACGTTTTTTCTTGTTCTCACCTATAGGTCTTCTCACAGTGAAAAATTAATGTACCTATACTATTGCTAATAATTTCTGCTGTAAAGACATGCCCAGCTGTCTCTACATGCTTTCATTTGTGGTGAAAGAATCGATTGCTTTTTGAAAGAAGGGGTTAATAGATTTGTATCTATCCAAAAGTATGTTAGGAGGGAAGATTAAATTCTTACCTCTTAAGTGGTAGAAGTAGAATGCTGTTATGTTGCATTTCAATTTTGGATGGTAATCCATTCTTATTAAAGACTTAATGGATGCTGCCAAAGCACGAGACAGTTGTTCGCGTCCTTCTGAAGTCAGTTATGAAGTTTTACTAGTTCGAAGCATGAGGAGAATGTCAATATGTATTCTTCTTGCCTATTTCATTTGTTTAACTAATCTTTTCATGCTCTAAAAGTAAATGTTAGTCATACTTTTGTAGCCTCTGTGAGTTTGAGTCATGATTTTAAAATTTGAAAGTAATCCATGTTAGTAAATATCTTTCTTGTTCCCTTTTTAAAGTTCTAGGATAACAACGTTGGCTGGGTTTTCAGTGCATTTTAAGTCCGGTCTGTAGCTGGCTGGATTGCATGCGTCCTGTGCAACATGGAACTCCTGCTTTGTCTCATACCATACTGCAGGCACTTGGCACTACACAAATTAACAATAGACCTTGCTATACTAAGATGAGGCTAATTTTACAGGTACAGCATTTCATAAATCACGTTACAGTTGACAGTTCAGAACTGGAGAATTAATTACTATTTAGAAATCTAGTCAAATGGGAATAGTTGTGGGCTTATTAATGTCACATTGCTGTTTGATAAAGATTTCTAGGTCAGAATGACTGATGTTTGTGTGAATTTTCTTATATAAACATGACTGACTGCTTCTGAAAGTCCACAGTTTTATCCGTTAATGTATCCTACATAACTGCTTATTTAACATGTAAGAGAGCGTTCCTGAAAATACTGCACTCTATTTTTTTATTTACCTATTTTTAATGTCACTTGACTGATGCTGGGATAGTTCAGTCAGCGGAAACACATGAGTTTGCTGACATCTGGACTTGAATTTCAATTCTTTTTGTTCTTTCACTGTATGGATGACGAAATCCACTCATGACCTCTGTGTGGTTGTACTTCAGGTATTAGACTTGTTGTACTGATTAAACAAGTAGGAACTTGATGGGTCTTACAGTCTTGAATGACATTAGCTTTATTCTGTTGAAATGAATTAGTCAGAGGAAACCTGTGATATTTTGCGAATCCTAGATATACGAAAGAATTTCATGTAGTTTTAAAATTTGTGTTAGAAGTGATGCATGTTACTGATATAAGTGGATACTTTAATAAAATAGACAAAATGAAAAATACACATAAGCTTTTCTAGTCTTGAATACTAGCTGTCTTTGGAAGTCTTTCATGGTGGTTTGCTCATCTAGCCTGTTGTCTGTTATGGTATTCCATTTAGTCATCTGAATTTATACTTAACTAATGAATATAATCTTTAATACCTCTTTAGCTAATGAATTTCACATTGTTATCTAAATTCTAAATAGAATATCTGTTAAGAGGGTTGGGTTTGTGGATGTTGCTTGTTTCGGAAGTGGTGTTCACCCAGGCTTTTCTAAACCTAAACTTTATTTACAAAACTTTACAGTATCAATACCTGTAGCCTTGTTAGTTTGGCTTTTGAATGATCATGAAAGAGTTGTAGCTTGGGGTAACATCCACTGCAGTTCTTCTCACAGCAGTCTGATACCTAATTTGAAGAATTAATGGACTTTGTAATAGTTGAAAGGTTTTGCTATCTGAAGTTTGAGAAGTTGGAAAAATTATGTGCCAGAAAAATGGAAGATTAATGCCTTGATGGCAATCCATCGATGTTTTTTAATGGTATATGGGCAATGTGGAAGACTGAAGGTATGCATGGGAGGGCTTTTGTTCTACAAGGAATTTTCTGCAGCAGAGGATGTACGAACTTGGAAGGTGAAACTTCATTTACATAGATTCTACATTGTGTAGATTCTTGTTGATTGAAAAAGAGGAATATGTCAAGGCCGTTAGTTTGATAGTGTGAACTGATTCCTTTTGTTGCATGTTATTACATTACGTCACCTCTCAATGTTGCATGAAATAAAACAGCAGCAGATGTACTGGGTAGCTGTCCTGTCTCAGAATGGGAGTCCTGCATTGATTCTTCCATGATCTTAGGTCTGCTTAAGTGGTATTCTGGATGTGGTAAAT
>VYZW01001271.1:793-27287 GCA_013401315.1 Balaeniceps rex | reverse complement strand
AGTACCCTTTTTCTGCAACTAAATCCTGCATTTTCTGTTCATACATGCCACTCTGTTTAAATTTGACTGTTGGAAAAAATGGTTATGTGACCCAGATCGCTGAATAGGACTTTGTTCTCATTATTTAGCATTCAGAAACTTTGACTAGTGACTTTTTTTTCCCTCTCCTTTCAGCACAAAATCTTGGAGGCTCTTACTGGAAGCCTCCTTATGCTGTGAAGTCCTGCTAGCACTAATGGGACTTGCAGATTCTTGAGCCATTTAATGTAAACATTCGTAGTGTGTAATTATCGTCAAGAAGTTGTATAACTGCTGCAATAGCTAACATACTGCAAAGTATCTGCAAATAGCTATTGGTTATCCAGACTTGTAACTTTTGTTACAAAATCAGATCTGACTATTTGTTATAAAACAGGACTGATTCACATTGATTACATCATTTTCTGGCTGTCTAGGTTTATATCAGGTTGGGTTTGACTTGCAGATACGCAATATGAGGTATTGGATGCAACTTATCTGTAGCTTGAGTCACTGAAAAAAGCAGAGTTTGCCTTCTAAATGATAGCTTGTCCCAAACAGTTTTTGCAGGTTCCTCATTAGTCCCTGTTTTCCAAGTTCCTGGCTCCTCCTTAGCCTGCTAAATCTTTTCCTTTGGCAGGATTTGATTCCAAACCTACTGAGCAGCTCTTGTTCAGTAAGGTAGGGTTTTGGACTAGACTTTATCCAGGTAGACTTTTGGTTTTTACAGGTATCTCTTAGGTGCCATCTCACTATCACTTCCAGCTAAGAAAAAAAAGAAAAAAAAATCAAACCCCCATCCAAACAAAAACAAACAACTGGGACGAAACAGCAGGCAGCTTTTTGTGCTTGTGTGTTACACCTATATTTAAAAACATTGTAGATAGCTGCAAACTATTGTTCAGTGTCTGACTGATTTGATACTCATGCTTCTGTACTGCACTGTAGTACTTCAAAGTGCTCTCAGCTTGAAATGTTGGAAGCTTAGTGATTCATATGTCTTTAAATGGGGAGGTACTGTAGCTACATACAATCAGTTGGGAAATGTTTTCAGATCCTTGCTATATGTGAATGAACCAATTCCAATAGTATGTTTTCCAACATGCTTTTCAGTCTGATAAGGGATCAAAGGTGTAAATTTGTTGCAAAGTTAACCCTGAGGCAAGCGGTGGCGAAGCTCTAATACTTGCATTATTGTGAAAGCTGAAAGAGTGACAACTTGAAAGTTTAAGCAATTTCTGCCAAAAGTTAGATGAGGGAAAGAGGGAACATGTAACACAAACTAAAAAATTGTAAAAGCTTTGTATAGCAGGTTGATTTTTTTTTTTTTTAGTTAGTGAAAACAGAGAAGCAGCAGCAGAAGGGCCGGATTAGAACTGCAAAGACAGGCTCAACAGCTGAATGAGGCTAGTATTAATTGGGGATGTGCTCAAACAGAATATGAGGAAAAGCCCCTTTTGTAGTAACTGCTGAGTACCAACAGGCAACTAAGAACATAGTCTTTTTTTTCCCCTGTTTAGCCAACAAGAAAAGGAAGAAATACTGCATTTGTGGCTGGGGGCAGCTGTTACTGCCACTCCATGAATCTGTTTCCAGAGAAAACTGTGAAAGTGGTACATGAAATATAATCTTAAACATAAACAACTGTGGAAGTTGGAAGTCCTGGAGTGACCTTAACACTTAGAGAAATATGGATGAAGATATTAAGTTGCCAGATGATAGGTACAAGAGCAAAGGGGAAACTTGTAATTACAAAACTTTTGATATACCTGCTAATATCTGAAGACTCCTGAAGCTTATTTTTTGTCCATCTGAACACTTTGGTCTGTGACCAAAGCCAGAGCGAGAAACAAGTCCATGTTCTGTCTCTAGTTTTCAATCTTTAGCAGAGTATTTCTTTCTAAATTTTATTACTTGCTGCTTATTTCCACTGTTTTGTGTGTGTGGGTTTTTTTTAAATGGGAAAACCAGTACATGTCTCAGGATTGCTTACAATACTGTAGCATTCCTTCCCTCCGTTGGTCAAAAGGGATTCTGATCACTGAATGGGTATTTGTGCTACAAGTGGATGTGTTGCTGCTGCTTGAGAGAAAAATTAATTGGACATTATGCAGTGATGAATATGGAATATGGCTGTATGGGTCTTACACCATTAGGTGTCACTTGATTTCTTAACTAGTTGAATTGTCATGGGCTTTTTTGTGGGCCATTAACTTCCTTGTGCAGTTTCTTTGTACAGGCAAAGTTACTTAACTTTTTTGGTCAGTTTGATTACTATAAATTGTCTATAACTGTTTGCATGATTTTCCTAGTGAAATGTTGAATTGCAAACCAAAATTAAAGAATAGGACTCTTATTCTGTGTATTCCATAGCCACATGTAGCCAATCCATGGGTCTTAACACATTTCTGTGCTCTTTCATAAGTGGTCTGAGTTACAACACACTTTTCTTTTCCAAGATGAGATATCCAATTAAGATATTCCTTTATTTTGAAGTTTGAGAAAGCATTATATATATTGCTGCAGAGAAAATGTTGCTATTATAAAAATAACAAGGCTTTGTCAGAGCTGTTAGTTCACCTTAGTGAGTTGCTTAAGGGGCATACCTATCTGGGAATCATGCTACCGTCCAGTAAAACATTTGCTATTGTAGAACTTTCAAGTAAAATAATCCAATGGCTGCTTCATCTTTTGCTGTTGCTCAGTTTCTGGTAAAAGTATGTTTCTCTGAGGCTGTTTTCAAGCCTGAAATCTTTGCCCTGTACCTGCTCAGTTCACAGGAATCCTAGTGTTTTTCTCACTTCTTTTAAAATACTGATACACTGTGGCAGAGAAAAACATTAATATTGATACTACTTGCAGGTGCCCAATAACATTTGAGAAGGTATTTAGGAGTGGTCTATCCAGCTGTGTTCCACAAGTTACAGCATCCAAAGCCAACTGTTCTTGCTCTAGTTGTTTATGCTATTTGTCAAAATGCATTTTAGTTTTGTTGCAGGAGAACCATAGTAAGAAATATGGGCATCTTTAAAAACAATTTAGAGGCAGTTGACTTGTTTTATAGTAATGTAGAACTAACTCGGCCTGTAGGAATGTTTTTTTTTTGTTCTGTGATAAAAGATGCTGCTTGTCTTAAGTCACGTAACCCCAGTGAAGCATACAGGAATGGCAGTAAATAGTAAAATAGGTGTCTCATTGTATCTCAGTAGCGTGATGAGAAATAATATCTGGAAATCAACAAAAGCCTAGAAAGAATGTGTTTAAGATGTCACTGCTGTTGAAGTGCTGCTGCATCCAAGGTACCAGAGAAGTGTGTTAACCATCATTCTATATAAACGCTCCTATCCAAGTTAGATGATTTAAACTGTGAATAGGGACACAGGCCAGATGCAGGCCCATAAGTAACGCCTGTAAAGAAGAAATGCAGGTTTCCCCTTAATTACACTTTCTGAGCTGAAATATCAAACCTTTTGGAACTTGATGTATAACTTAAGTTTAGAAACATCAAACTCTTTCTTGAAGCTCAAGTTGCAAGTTGGACTGCAAGCAGCAGCTGCTTTTTTGCAATAAAGCTTTTGAATGATTGGCATCAGGGCCATATGAAATACTAAATGTTCTTGGATACCTGAAGCCATGCCTTCAGTGCTTTTAGGATTTGGAATATGCAATGCTTATTATACATTCTAGCACAGTAAAGCTGAAGGTTTTCTTTTTGAAGTAGTTCTGAGTGTATTTTAAGCAAGACTAGGTTCTGCTTGAAATTGGTGATGTAAACTTCATCTGCCTGTGGATGACATTCTTATTCTCAGTTTGGGTTTTCCCTCCAAAGTACCGTGTTTAGGGTTAGAGCTATCTGTGTTGTCTCTATATCCACCTTCATGTACTGTAAATTGTAATGACTTTGAGCACACACAGGACCTCAAGAGGTAGTCTGACCCAACCACCCAGCAGGGTCAAGGAGAGCAGGTTGCTCAGATCCATCCAGTTGTGTCTCTAGATGTAGATTCTGAAACCTCTTTGGGTTTTTTGGGCCTCTTTTGGGCCTGCTTCAATGTTTAACTATGCTGATGGTGAAGCTTCTCCTATTATCTAATAGGAATATTTCATATTGTAACTCTGTCATCTGTTGTCCTTTTGTTTTGCAGGTCTAGGAAGAATCTTGCCCTGTATTTTGTAGGCCCACACTAGCTAGCAGAGGTAGCAGTAAGACACACCTACAAGCACCTTTACTCCAAGCTGAACAAACATGTCTTCATTGTACGCTGTGTGCTCTAGCTGTTGCATTGGTCCTCTGCTGGACCTGCTCCAGTATGTCAATGCTTTCTTACTGGGGTGCCCAAAATGTTGCAGATGCAGTTCCAGTCAGAGTAGAAGGAAGCAATCACTTCCCTGGACCTTTTGGCTGTACTCATGTTAGTGAAGCCTGATATTCAGTTACATTTTTTGAGTTGCAGATGAGCACTGGTAACATGTTCTGTTTGTCTACTGGGACATGAGGTCACTTTCTTCAAAGCTGTGTTGTATCTGGTCAACCCTCAGACTGCACTGTTGCATAGTGTCACTTTGTTCCAGGTTGTCCTGGTTTCAGCTGAGTTAGTTACTTTTCTTCCTAGTAGCTGGCATAGTGCTGTGTTTTGGATTTAGTAGGAGAAGAATGCTAATAACACACTGATGTTTTAGTTGTTGCTAAGTAATGCTTAGACTAGTCAAGGACTTTCTTTTTCAGCTTCCCATGCTCTGCCAGGTGCACAAGAAGTTGGGAGGGGGCACAGCCCAAGATAGTTGATCCAAATTGACCAAAGGGCTATTCCATACCATATGACGTCATGCTCAGTATATAAACCGAGGGGAGTTAGCCGGGGGGCAGCGATCGCTGCTCGGGGACTGGCTGGGTGTCGGTCGGCGGGTGGTGAGCAGTTGCATCACTTGTTTTCTTTTCCCTGGGTTTTGTTTGTCTCTCTCGTTCTCCTTTTCATTACAATTATTATTATTATTATTATCATTATTATTATTATTACTATTATTATTATTTTATTTCAATTATTAAACTGTTCTTATCTCAACCCGTGGGTTTTCTTACTCTTGCCCTTCCGATTCTCTCCCCCATCCCACCGGGGAGGGGGAGGGTGAGCGAGCGGCTGCGTGGTGCTTAGTTGCCGAGTGGGGCTAAACCATGACACAGGTGCAGGACTTCTGTCTCTCTTAAACTTTGAGGACTATTTCAAGGGGTTGGAAAAACAGTCTCCTTCTGAATCTTACCCTCTAGTGTGTTGGGCCTCTGCTCCCTACTTCTCCCCAGTTTGATCTACAGATTTACAGAGGATATAATCTGTTTCATTGTCCAGTTGATTAATGAAGAGGTAAAACAAGTGTGACCTCAGTATTTACTCCCAAAGAACGTCAATGTTTTTAAATTGCATTGTTCACAATAATTTGTAACTCTTCCCTAAAATTATTTCCTTCTATATGCTTTTGTGAAAGCTCACTGTACTTTTGAGATGCAGAAAAGACAGGCTGCATTATCTGTAAATAAGTTCTCATAATTTGAGTTCTCGGTGCATGAAATGACTTTTTAGGCTTTAAGATTTGCTTATCAACAGATTTGTTTGTCCTTGTAATTCATCTTAAACTAGCTAATTCACTTCTCAGAAGAAACCTTTGTTTGAAAATATTAGTACATTGAGCCTAAGGGTTTTCTAATTCATCAGTGGACTTGAAGTAAAATGTAGCTGACTTTTCAGGTAGTCGTGGCTATTAGCACTTGTCATCCTTTGTTTAAAAAATTGTTTGTCTTGAATTCTGGCTGTTTGGCTCTGCTTGGTCAGCACTATGTAATATGCTCTATTCTTAAAGTGGTGGCAGTTAGGTATTGGAGGCTTGGTAGCTTTCCATGTGTACTTTTGTTCCAAATGATCAAGATATGTCAGTAATACTCACAAATGATCATTCTGGATAACAAGTAGTTATCTTAACTCAGCTTATTCTTCCATATGACATAATTTAGAATAAGTTATAATGAATAAATTGATTAAAAATGTCATGTTATGTCAGCCTATTTGGTAATATCTTAGTTCAGAATGAATAACTAAAACTTAGTTAGCTGAACTTGTGACATGTTCCATAGAAATGTTTTCTCGAGGTCAAACTGTTCTAAAATATTTACCATCATCTATTTAATCCAATTACTGTAGAGAGCCATCTGAAAGTCTTTTAGCTGTTTTTTTAATTCAAGTAACCAGCTGGAGAGCTGCAGATGGTGTTGACAATACTATCTGCAATTATGAAGCATCTTCACTTTATCGGCATTTCGTACTTTATTGGAAACTTCACCTTTTCTATGGACATGTCATGCTAGCATAGAATGTTGAGTGATGTGCTACTTTACAATTTTTTCCTCTTTTGTAGGGTAAATACTATTGACTGGTGTTAACAGGGCAGGGGAGGGGAAGAAATCAGTTTTTGCTGCATAACTGAGATCTAGTCTGGAAAACCAGGAAGGATTAGTTCAGCCAAATTCCTTCCTTGTGCTTTCACTCTGTATTTGTTAATGGAGAAGCATGCTTTCTCTAAGCAAGCTGTTTTGCACTTTAATTAATCTGCAGAATGTGCCTAGTTGTGTGTTGTATTCCTTGTGTCTAGTAGTTGTGAAATTCCAGTTTAACTTCTTTTTTGTCTGCTTATACTGTGTAATAGATTTTAGAAATCAGTCTGCTGCATAAAGTAGTATTTAACTTAGTATTTTAAGTTATTCTGTTAGTTTTATCAAGTATAAATCATTGGAGAACTGTTGAAGGAATGGAGTTGTTTCTCTGTTTATATACAATCATTCTAGACACTGTAGGGATTAGCTTGGGGGGGATCATCTTGGCAAGGTCAAGCAACAGACCTTCCTGAAAAAGACCTATCCTTAACTCCTAACTTTTCTCTTCCCAAGAAACAGTGAGCTATAGTATGTGGTATTGTTAAAGCAGCAGTTACCTAATGTGGAAGTTGAATCTTTAAAATATTTACCTTCAGAAACTGACGATTGTCAGCTTGTTAGATGGCTGCTAAAAGCTAAACTACATAAGCAGCAGTACATCACTCTCAACTTTAGGAGGTGGGAATTCTGTACTTCAACTGCACCTAGGGGGTATTTCCAAACCTGGGGTCAGAACTGAAGGATGAACAGGCAAATTCTGGGTTGCTTACTTTCCCTAGTGTTCAAATTGTTTAGATACCAATTTCTGCTATGAAATGGGCTTTAGGTGGGGTTTGAAGCATAGTAAATGAGAAAAACAGGAGATCGTGTTACACCTTAGCATGAACTCAGTGCGCCCCTCCTTGCACTGGAGGGATTTGTCAGCTAGCTCGCATGTCCTGCTGCCTGCCTCTTGACATCTTGAATGTTACAGGCTCAGTGTCCCATACAAGCCTTTATGCTACCTGTCTGCAGTCTTAAAAATGCCTTGACAATTTGATTCTTAATTCTGTTGAAATCTGACACTTTGTAATGGAGAAGAATACTAAGTATTTTTAGATGTGGCTGTATTTATGGTGTTAGAGAAGGAGTAAGATTTAGCCAGTACTGTCAGGGTACAAATAAGCCCTCTGCTATCTGGGTCACAAAAGGCCCAGTATGTGGTGGGGTTTTTTTGCCTACATGACTCAACATTGTAGTTGACTTTGATATTTACAAAACTTATGCAATCCTGGTAGAAAGACCTTTTTTTCAAAGTACTGAAATGCGGTTTTAGTACAGAATCTGCTTTGTATCTCTTTCTTACGGCTACAGTTTTATCTAAAATGGGAGGTGAGTAATTAGGGCCTGTGCCAGAACAGGCAATAATTGACACATCTGTAGGAGAAATTGTACTCAAAAGTAATGGGGTTACCTGTGTAACTCTTAGCTTAGTGCCACCTGTTTTCACATTCACTCTACCATAACAACAAATATTCCTCTTGCATACCTTTTTGGTAGAAGAGAGTAAATTTGATTTAGAATAGAATTGAATATCCCAGTTGGAAGGGACGTACAACAATCATCTAGTCCAACTGCCTGACCAATTCAGGGATGACCAAATTAAAGCATGTTAAGGGCATTGTCCAAATGCCTCTTAAACACTGACAGGCATAGGGCATCGACTACCTGTCTAGAAGCCTGGTCCAGTGTTTGACCACCCCATGCCTCCTATCACTGAATACCGGGGAGAAGAGCTCAGCACCTCCCTCTCCACTTCTCCTCAGGAAACTGTAGAGAGCAATGAGGTCTCCCCTCAGCCTCCTCTTCTCCAAACTAGACAAGCTCAAAGTCCTTACCTGCTCCTCACAGGACATTCCTTCCAGCCCTGTCACCATCTTTGTTGCCCTCCTCTCAACACATTCAAGGACCTTCGCATCATTCTTAAATTGTGGGGCCCAGAACTGCACACAGTACTCCAGGTGAGGCTGCACCAACACTGAATACAGTGGGATAATCACCTCTTTTGACCAGCTGGCTATACTGTGTGTGCACCCCAGGATGCAGTTTGCCCTCTTGGCTGCCAGGGCACACTGCTGACTTGTACTGAGCCTGCTGTTGACCAGCACCCCCAGATCCCTTTCTGCAGGGCTGCTCTCCAGCCACTCCTCTCCCAATTTATGCTTATGCCTGGTGTTACTTTGTCCCAGGTGCAGAATCTGGCATTTGGACTTGTTGAATTTCATCCCATTAATCATAGCCCAATGCTCCAATCTGTCTAGATCCCTCTGCAAGGCCTCTTGTCCCTCGAGAGTCAACAGCAGCTCCCAGTTTGGTATCATCAGCAGACTTGCTAATGGTGCATTCAACTCCTGCATTCAGATCTTTGTTAAATATATTGAACAGGACTAGAATTGAACCCTGAGGAACAGCTCTGGTGACCGGTCACCAGCCAGATGTAGCCCCATTCACTACAACCCTTGAGCTCTGCCCTTCAGCCAGTTCTTCACCGAGCACACCATGAACCCACTCATCCCACAGTTGGACAACTTGTCCAGAAGGTTGCTGTGAGGGACAGTATCGAAAGCCTTACTAAAATCCAGAAAAACTACGTCCACTGCCTTCCCTTCAGTAGGCAGATGACCTTATCATAGAAGGATATCAAATTAGTTAAACAGGACTTTCCCTTTGTGAACCCATGTTGACTGTGTGCAACAATTGCATTATTCTTTATACTGCCTACTACTGAAATGCATTTAATCTTCTCCATAACTTTTCCAGGAACTGAGGTTAGACTAACAGGTCTGTAGTTCCCTGGGTCTTCCCTAATGCCCTTTTTGTAAATTGGAATAACATTGGCTCGCTTCCAGTCAGTGGGGACCTCCCCAAACTCCCAAGACCTTTGGTAGATCTTCAAGAGGGGTCCTGCCATAACATCCACTAGCTCCTTCAGTACTCTGGGATGAATCCCATCAGGCCCCATGGTCTTATGAACATTCAGCTGATACAGCTGGTCCCTTACAATATGGAAAGTTACTGTTCCCACAGTTGTGGTCCTCCAGCTCAGGGGACTGGGCAGACCACAGTCTATCAGTATTATTAAAGACTGAGGCAAAAAAAAGCGTTGAATGCCTCTGCTTTTTCTTAATCCCTGTTAGTCAGATGACCATCTTGAACAAGTATTGGTCCAATGTTTTTGGTTTTTTTTTTTAGACCACCTCTTGCTATTAACATACTTAAAGCATTTCTTGTTGTCTGACACAACACTGGCCAGTTTCAACTCTAATTGAACTTTGGCCTTTTGTGTCTTCCCCCTGCATATATGAACCACAGCTTTCTAATCTTCCTGCAAAGCCTGACCTCGCTTCCAGAGATTATACAATTTTTTTTTTCCTCTTGAGCTCCACAAGGAGTTCCCTGTTCGGCCAAGCTGCTCTTCCGCGCTGCTTGCTTGGCTTACAACAGTAGAATTGCCTGCTCCTGTGGTTCTTAAAAACTGACCAGCACTCATGGAAAACGGAGTATAATTGTTCTTCAGAGCTGAATACTCTCCAAAACTGTTGAATTATTATCCTATAAATTGGAATGAGTTGATTTTTATTCTGTGTTAATCAGTACTACTTGTTTTCCTTTTAGATCAGTGTATTGTTACTCGGACGTACCTCTTTCTTCATAAATTTTGGTTCTTCAGTGCTGCCTATTACTTTGGGAACTGGGCATTCATTGCAGTAAGTACTTTGATTATAGAGATCGCTGAATTAAGTTGGATAATTTACAGTAGTTGTCATTGAATCATTTGTATCACCACACTGCCATTCAGTTTTACATGTATTGTACTTGTGTGCCCCTTTATTTGAATAATAGGAACTTTTACTACTTATTTTAAATTTGCAGGTCTTTTTAATTGGATTAGTTGTTTCATGCTGCAAAGGCAAGAAATCAGTCATAGAAGGTGAAGTGGATGAAGATGATTCAGACATGAGTGATGATGAACTGTCTCCTTATTACTGTTGATAGCCTTTTGCCTTCAAGATGGAAAAATGCAATTTAAAGTTATGTTGAAAGTCATACCCATGTGGAATTGGTATCCAAATAAGCATCCTTGCACGTGAAAAAATAGAGGAAATAAGTGTACTCACTTATTAAAGGGGTAAAAAACTGAATATCACTTTTTGAGTATCACTCGTATATCAGAACAAATATTGAAGCTGGGTTTGAATAATATGTAGAAAATACTGTTTTATGATTAAACATATATGTAACTTTCTGTTGTATAATTTGATGAACTGTTGTAACTATTTCATAATTCATGACGCTTTTCTGTTAACTTAGGTTTTCTTAAATACTTTCATGCCTAACTTTTAGGACTCTTTTTATTCAAGCTTACAAATAAAATTAGCTAAAATCCTGCAAAACAGCTGGTGTAAACATTGCTAGAAAGATTTGGATGAGGCTTACACTTCCAGAAGGATATGACTTAACTTTCGCATTAGTTTTGCTGGCATTTCTGGGATTCCCGTATAAAACTAGCTTACAAGAGACTCTCCTTAAAGTATGCCAAAAACATCTACTTAAGTGGCGAGTTCCCAGTCTGTGAAGAATAAGTCATTTTCGTACCATTATCCCCACTGAGTTACCATGGGAATCCTCAGGTAACTATGAGGTGGCTGTTGCTCTATCAAGGGAAATCATTAGTGTAAATAGCAATATTCAGCATTGTTGCAGTATTTTAGTACAGTTCAGTTCTGAAACTGCCAGGTGCCTGACTTAGTAATAACCAATGGAATAATTAAGATGTGGTTAATTTTTAACTTATTTTTCTCTTCAATGCAAATTGTCTAGTTTGAAGTTTTCTTTCAATATTTAATGTAAATGTTGTCAACTTGTTTACAATCTGATATGTTTATATAAACACAGTTCATAAATATTTTTGTCATTCATGTTGTCTTTGTAAAGTAATGTCGTTTTAGCTATATAGTTACTGGGCTATATTTCTAAGGCTGAAAATTATCTTCAGATATCCTTTGACAGACTCTGAAAGAGAAAATGTTTACAAGTACTATTTTTTAAACTTCTAGTGCTACCTGAGGGAAATTATAGTCCATGCAAGCATGTGGAAATCTAACTTGGGTAATCCTTTTATAAGACTAATTGTTAATAATTCCCCTACATTTCAATAATTATTTAATATAATGTCCTGCTTACATGTTTGCAAACTCTTAAAACTGACAGGTTTCTGTTCAGTTATTTCAAAAACAGTCTGCCTTTTCCTGCAGTATTTCAGAACAGCTCTCAGGAACTTCAGAATTTTAATTGTTTCAGTATTTCAAGGATCTTAGGTGAGTTGCTTAGCTAATGCATGAACACAGGGAACTCATGTTTGGACTCTTACAGGAACAAACAAAACTGAAGTATTTTAACAAGCCTTCTGTGCCAACTGCTCCAATAATATACATGTTTATGTGGCAACCTGGAGGAATGTCTGATGTTGTAGCTTGATCTTAAGCTGCAAATATGCAGTCAAGTCTGCTCAACTAATAGCAATCAATCTGTTTGCTACCAATGAGACACTTGAAAGGACAGAAACTTATTCAAACACTGATAGCATGTACTGAAACCGGACTAGGTAGTCTGGGCTCCCTTTGACTAGAGTTAGCTGAACACTATTTTAACATGACCATTGGGGAAACTTGCAAGGAATTATTTATAAGAAGTTCAGGTAACTCAAATGGAAGGTGGAACCTGATGTTGACTGTCTGGAAGCTGCATCCAGAGGATACCAAGAAGTTAGAGTATATTTCTTTGTGGATGTCCTGGTGGAAAACTTACATGAGCTAATTTAAATAAAGCTAACTGCTTAGATGTTCTCCTTTCTTGTGGGCTTTGTTCATATTTCATCTTCAGCTTTAACCAATGATAATTATCACTTCCTTCTTTGGCTGTATCATGTACAGATTTGTTTGTTAATCTCTCTGTCTGTAAGATTGGGCTGCAGAACCCAATCTTGCAGAGTTGTATCCATTGTATCTTAACTTCTCACTGGTGAGATCGCTGCTTGTCTGGGGAGGATTAGGAGGAAAGTGTTGGTTTCATGCCACGTGGCTGCTTGCGTGTTGTGTGCAGGCTTAGGGGCCACTGGCCAAGATGCCTGGCCAGTGCCTAGGTGTTGCCATAGATCTCCCCTGTTTCAAGGGTTTTCTCATTTCCAGGTTCTTCCCAATCCAGTCCTGTTTCCTATCTAAATAGTCTATATGCAGGAATACAATGATGTGCCTTTGAATTGGTGGTTTTCTCTTGTCTCTTTAATTGCAGGATTCAGTAATTTTTTAATTCAGGTGTTAACCAGATTTACAACCAGCCCATTGCTAGTTGCAGCTAGCAAGAAGCAGGCTTCTGCGTGAGAGTTTGAAAGTTGTTTCTGGTGTTTGCTGTCACCCTCTGTCATACAAGCAGTAAATAACTGTCAGCATTTATAATCAGAATTATTCTTCACCTGCCACATCCTCACTAAAGCTTCTCAGGAGTTCAGTGAACCATTTGACTGACAAGGTTTTAAAAGATTTTTATATGCACTAATGTAATTGTGATGAATATAGACTCAAGAATTCATCTCTAATCAACACTTCATGTGATGGAAACTTGACTTTAACTGTACTATGCCTTTAAAATGAACTAGAGGTGGTTTTGAAGTTTGTGTGATGAACTCACCAACTGGATTTGTACACCCAGTTTCACCCAGTGAAGAAAACTAGCAGTGATATTTCAGATAGCCCTGGCTTAAAATACTTGGCTTTGATCAATGCTTGCAGGAACTTCAAGAAACAGAACTTCCAGTATATTATTTCCTGGTTGTCTCTTGTGCTGTCTTCGATTAAAATACTTGCAAGTAAAACAATGAATTACTTTTCTTCAATGAAGTTATCCCTGCTGTGGCAGCACTTGTAGTATGACTGAAATAGTTCACTCATTTAGCTGTTAGCTATGAAATGATAGCCCAGAGTTTTCTGCGGACTTTGGAGCAAATTTGAACTTTCCAGTCATGTTAAAATATTCTACCTTGTAAGCAAACATCTAACATCTTCAACTGAGTCTTTAGAGATCTCAATTTTCTGGACTAAAGTCACTTAAAAAGGCATCAGAATTGTTTCACTGCTTTGATTATATGAACGATATTCCAAATCCATCTCTGTGGTGTGAGCTTTCAAAACTTTCGAATAGGTGTAGTGCTATTGTCAGACCTGGCTTAAGCCTAGATTTTTTTTGTTGTACGTTTCAGGTCGGCTTCTACCATGTTGGAGGCTCATGAACATTTAGAAACTGGTGAGCCTTAAATCTTGCTGACACATCAAGTATAAACCATGGTCACCGGGCATATGTTTAATAGAATTCAGCAGCAACACATGCCAAATAGGTCCTCATCTTGCTGCTTGTTCTGTAGTGATTGGTGGTTTATCTAGAGTTACAAATCATAAATACGATAAAGCCTATGATAGTCTCTCTTATTTCTTAGCTGAAAGCTGTCAGTATGCACCAGATTTCCTGCTGATTGTCACAAACAAGTGAAAAGCCTTTCCTAGAGTAGAGTGCAATGAAACATCTACTTTTTTGTATTTTCTGTTTTGACTTTAGGAAAAGATTTCAGGATGGACTTGAGATTTTGTACTGAAAACTGTAATCTACTAGGTAGAGTGTACATGTACCAGAATCATGCCACACAGAACGGTAATTTCATGCTCAGATAATGTGATAATTTAAGCTAAAAACTAACAAACCCTTTCAATGCTCATGCTTTGCTTCTGAATAATCAGTGTAGATAGAACTCTTCAGATGGTGTCTTCTACTGCTTAGAAATTGTATTTCTTGGGCTCACAGCTGTTTTGTTATTTGACTTTCTCGACACAAGTTCTTGAATTGGACAGTGGCCTACAACAACATTTTGAAAAACATTACCCCCTTGTAGAAACTATTATGTGGTTTATCCTAAAATACTGGTAACTACTAACAGAGTTACAGGTGATGTGTTTAAGAAAACTGATTAAGTGTAGAAGGTAACTTGTCTCCATGTAAGTAAGTAGATATTCAACCCATTATGACAGCACTGAAACAGTTCTGGGTATGGATAGGGAAATAAAGCACTGCTTGGGAGATTAAGCAAAGGAAAAAGATTCATCCCTTTCTGGAATCATCTAAAATAATTTGAAATACACAAGTTGTAACATTTTTCAGGCTCTTAGGTTGAAGATTATAGTTCATATTGATAACACATCTTCTTACATTAGTGTAGATCTGTTCTCTTGCAACCTTCTGCAAAGTCAGCTTTCCAGCAGATAAAGCAAAGAACTGAAACTGAGAATCACTTTTTTTTTCTGGCAAATGTGTATTTTGACTATACTTCTCAAAAGAAATAAA
Organism: Balaeniceps rex; assembly: GCA_013401315.1. Lineage (NCBI taxonomy): Eukaryota > Metazoa > Chordata > Aves > Pelecaniformes > Balaenicipitidae > Balaeniceps > Balaeniceps rex. The sequence goes on along the minus strand of VYZW01001271.1, from coordinate 12,421 downwards.
AGCCTTGTTTTAATTGTGGTAAGATATCATTTTCTTTTAATAGTCTAAATTTTAAAACAAATTCTGCTTCTAAATTAAGACACTTGCCAATTTTGGATAATTAGATGAAATGGAAATTCTAGTTTTAGTGAGATGTGGTTGTTACAGAAATTATCTGGAAGCTGGACTAATTTTAACATCTTCCTATTTGGAGAGATTGCATGAGTGATAGCACTTCAATCAAATTTATAGCTAAAAAGAGGATTATTTCTTTGAAATAAACAGACAATTTAACCACATTTAACAAAACCATATTTATAGCTTTCTTCCAGATTCATCTCTAGGAAAAGAGTGTGATATATTTAGGGGGTCAGAAGAATTTTGTTTTCTGGAAGGCTGAGCTTAAAGATAAGCCACACAGATCTAGTAAGCTTCCTGATCCTCCTGTGTTCACCACCCAGAAGTACCTGTGGGGCCTTCCCCTATAAGAGCTGATTAATGTTGAGTCTTAATTTTGCTTTTTTCCCTAGAGAAAATACGCAGTTTGCCTGTAAAACATATATTTTTTTGAAGAGTGATGTCAAAATCCTTATTGTGAGAATCCAAATATCTTGCATAAAGGTAGAGACTGTGCAAACATTCAAAGCAAATGTGAAGCTGAACATGTACATAGCTCCTACTGAAATTCAAGTCTGGATATGGGGCTCTTCACCAGAATGTATCAAACTTCCTGTGAGGAAGTAAAATATAGATTGCTTTAATAGTGACTCTGCTTTTGCTAAGCTGCTTAAACATAAATCATGACATTACTGTGAGCTATATGGAGTTTGAAAATTTTCCCACATGTAGTAAGTGTATCACTTCAACAGAGAGTACTTCAGAGTCAGGACAGCAAGAAGGACTTTTATTAATGTGAATGTCTATGATGTTTTTCTCCCCAAAACTTGCAGCTTATGAACTTATTACTGTATTAAGCACTTGAAGGAATGTCCTGGGACTGAAATTCTTAATTCTGACAGTTAATGTATAATTTAAAGGTATCACTTTGGTCCTAAACTTCTCTGAGTTGTACTTGTTCTTCTCTAAACTTTTAAGCTAGAACAGTCTAAATCTGAGTTCTTACTGCCTGCTGATGCTATATCCTTTCCAAATAGCAATGTTCAAGATGTGATGGCAGGTATACATGATTTGCATGGAATATTCTTTTTGAATGGGCCAGTGAAGAAAACTTCAGTTTATTGTAAAGAAAAGTGTTGTTTTATGTTTTGAGGTGCATAGTCCTGAATGTAGAACAGCTTCTTGTTTGAACCTGAAAGACAATGGACATATCTTTCTAGTGCATGGAGAGAAAAAAAAAAAAATCACAATTATAAAACACAAACTCCAGAGGAATACTCATTTTCCCAACTATGAAGCACTTTATTTTTTTCAGAAATTGATCTCGAAGAAATAACGATAGTTTTATTAATATCCTTGACTAGAAAAATATGCCTTTTAAGTTGTGCAGACACTAATAACAGGATTATTTTAGGGTAGTATTTTCAAAAATGAGGTGTGCAGCTCCTGCTGAAAAACTCTGGGAGTTCAGATCCTGGGTGATTTGGAATATGTTGCTTTGTGCTTGAAGTACTTAAGGAAAATACAAAACAAACTGTTCTTTCCTTCCTAGTTCATGAAGGAATTAAAAAAAAAAAAAAAAAATCCTTTTAATGAATGGAGTTAAACATGCCAGTGGTTTTTCTGTATTTGAAAACACATTCCTGAAAAATTAATATTTTACGAACACAATTATCACAGAACAGGTTTTTTAGGCTTAAACTAGTCATGTCCCCAATTCTGATAGGGAGCAGAAAGGGTACTGTCAGAAGCTGGATTGCATCTTTCCTGAACTAGTTTTGAGCATAATGTTAGGAGACTTAATGGTAGAACAGGGTTTTTGTAGATGATAATTTTAATATGTGACTCCTAGCCCTGTGCTATTTAAAGCCTGTCCAAATGCTACTTGACAAGATGCTGGAAGATGCTGACTTCTCTAGGTGTTTGAAGAAGCAATTTTTCATAGACAAGACAAAGGTTGAGAGAAAATAGTCTTCCATGTGCTAGATCCACAGAAGATCTTACAGCTTGCACTGTAGAGCTCAACACTACCTAAACTTCAGACAATCTGGTATCTGAAAGTTAGATGCTGCCTCACTCTAGGCTAATTCTCATTGTGGGGAGAGTTAATGCTGCAGGATGGTGTGTGCAAAACTGGAGTGCTAAGAAAGGAGCTTGCCAGTTACAGATGCGCAGGACCTAGACCTGGTGTTTAGGTTCCTAAGTTTTGATCTATAAAGAGGCTTTCATTGCTGACAGGGAATCAGATTTGTCCTGATGAGTTAAATCTCAAGAGCTATAGTACCTGTCTGGCAATGTGGCTTTGTGTCTTCCATAGGCAAGGAGCTTCATTTGGTGGAAGCTGGGTGGGGGCTGAACCTAGATTTTTAGACCTGGCGTTTGAATTCATCTGCATTCATAGCAAACGTTGGTTAAAAAGTGTGAGGAGAACTTAAGTCTGAGCAAGTCCTATCTAAATCCTGAGCCATCTAATCTCAAACTAACTAATCCCAGGTATTTTTAAAAACTACTAATTTGTTATTTGGGCCACCAGGCTTCCTAGATATCTGTAATTAAGGTCTCTTGTATGTTCAGAGATGTCCTTCTCTGCAGATGTGCCTAACATCTGACTTGTACTGTTTGAAACACAGCCGGGACTACCCATTTCATGCAGACAACCAGCTGGCTGCAATACCTGCCCAGTGCTTGTAGATCATGACACTATCCTCAATTTGAAAGGAACAAACTTTTGTTTTCACACATGGAAAAGAATCCTCATCACCACGCTCTGAGGGAGCACTCAATATCCCTGCTGTTGAACTTGTTGTATTGCAGACTTCTAAACATCTGTTGACATCAAAGAGAGAAAAGCAGAAGCACTGGCTTCTATAGCCAATTGCTCTGCAGTGTGTCCACAAGCCAAGAGTGGTAGTGGTGGTCTGGCTAGAGGGTGGTGCACCTGCCTGGCAGCATATATAATTTTTGTGGCCTTGGGGGTATTCCAAGAGTGGCTAGATCTGTCCTGCAAGCTTCAGAAAAGCTGCATTGTAACATAAACAAGCAAAAGAGCACTAATTCATCCCTCATCCTGCCATGTTGCCATACTGAACAACGGATTTATCATGCTGTGGAACCAGTGCTACCTGTGTGATGTGTGTGGAACCAGCATTGATGTGCAAGACTTGCGGAGCAGACAAATGGTGCCAGCTCTAAGTGGTAACGGTAGAAATCTGCATCACACCAGCAGGGACGCTGCCTTTTTTTCAAAGATGAAGCACATCTACTTTTGCTTTAGAAGCAGCTTAAGATCAGTGTCCTGACAAGCTGCCATCCTCCTACAGTGAAGTGAGGAGCTGTTTTAATGCCTTTCAAGTGTTTCTACAGATTTCCGGTGCAACTGCAGAAGTCATGTGAGGATGGTTCTGTCTCATCCTCTTAGCTATGTGTGAACAGTCCTTGTTTTGACAGGCTTGCTGGATGTGTCTTCGCAGTTCCCAGTAAGGCTCCCAGGTCCCCTGCCAAAGACACAGCGATAAGTACGTCATTCAGACTTGGCAAGTCTACGAATGGGCTGGATGAGTAATGTGGAGAAGGGCTGCTCTTAACGTATGCGAACTTCTGTCTTAAGGAATGTACTCTAAATAGAGATGTTTCCATATTAGTGTCCTGTTTTAGGCTAGTGCCTGAACAAATCTTTGTAGCAGCAACTGAGTTGTCCGATATGGGCATGTTTTGAACTGAAGAGCTCATCTCATAAAAATACTAGCATATCAGTCCTGATAGTGTTACTTTTAATCTTACTCCATCTGTTTCTGAAGGGCCTTATGTAGATTTACCTATTCATCTTAAATTAAATGTAGGACTTAACTCATTGTTCTCCAATGACAATTTTTAGGCTTTGTGATTTTGCCTTTGTTTTTCAACTTACTTTTTAAAATGCCTTTTCAGGATTGTCATCCAGTCCTGTGGGCAAATGATCTCCAAGTGCTTTGAGGAATCTGCTCATTTTGTTACAATAATGTTGCAGAATTTATCCTCAAGTAGTGTGGGAGTTGCATTTAAGTAATCTGGTTGCTTAGCTGAGTTGTAAGTCACGATCCTCTCATGGATAAAAGAAACTACATGTTCTCGTTGTACCTAGTGCCCCATTGTTGCTCTCTGACACGGGTGTATTGTTTGGACTCTTCCCAAAACTGTTCTCAGTGATTCTTTTGCAAATCCTCAGCTCTTTAACTGCAAAGATTATGCTGCTAGTTGGCAGATGTACTTTTTTATTTCCCTTACATTTTATCACAGCTCATACAGCATCATTATTTTTTTGAAATATGCCAGTACTCCCAAATCTGTAATGCTCCTGCATGAGCAATTGCAGTTATAAAACTTTACATATTGGACTTGACTATTAAATTGCATGCTGGATGAGAGCTATTCTCCATACTGTAATAGATTCAGCTAGCTGCTCTTGTTCCTGCTATTCCAAAGAGGATCCTGCTCTCTAGTCACCTCCAGTGGCTGTCCTCAGTATGAATTTAAAAAAACCCCCAACCTATCTAATGTGCTCCAGTGGGGAGTTTGGCAGAGTTGCCCAGCCCCAGCAAGCCATATCCAGTTTTTAACTACCCTTAAAGCACTTCTAGTTGTTTGTTTGCTGTTGTGTTTCTCTCTCTGAAGAGCTAGTAATGAGTCATATTATTTGCATCTTATATGTTCATATGATTAGTTCTTAGTTGTAAAAAATGCTCTCCTACAGGGATGATGCAAGTTTGATTTTTAAAAAGTTCCTAGGGTGGAAACTGTGGCCCCAAAGTAGTAAAATGACTTTTGTTATGGCTCATCTTGCCCCAGATATAGGAATGTTAAGCGTAATTGACGTAATGTGGACACTTCTATAACATTTTATTAATGTATAGTTTGATGTAACATATAAAGTTTAGTGTAAATTATTTTGTGTTTAAGCATACTTTGAGTTATCAGAAGTGAAAGTTATCAAAAACAGGGAGTTCTCACTGTTGAATCAGATATTGTATTTCTTTTTTGTGAAGTGATTCAGCTTGCTACTGTAATAGCAAAAGTAAACAGACTAGGAGGTGCAAAGGAGGGAGAAGGACTGCATGATGGGGGCGGGGTGTGGGATGAGCTGAGGAGGGATTGTGGTGGGTTGACCTTGGCTGGATGCCAGGTGCCACCAAGCTGCTCTATCACTCCCCTCCTCAGCAGGACAGGCGGGGAGCAAATGAGATGGAAAAAAACCCACCACCTTGTGAGTCAAGACTAAAGGCAGTTTAAATAACAGCAAAAGCAAAAGCAGCATGCAGAATCAAAAGGAAAACCAAGATTTTATTGTCTACTTCTTATCAGTAGGCAATGTCCAGCCACTCCCTGGGAAGCAGGGCTTTGGTATACATAGTGGTTGCTCTGGAAGACAAAGGTGAATAACGAATGCCCTCCCCTTCCTTCTCCTTTCTCTTAGCTTTTATTGCTGAGCTGACGTCATGTGGTATGGAATATCCCTTTGGTCAGTTTGGGTCAGCTGTCCTGGCTATGTCCCCTCCCAAGACCTTGCCCACCCCCAGCCTACGGGTGAGTGGGGGGAAATGTTGGAGAGACAGCCTTGATGCTGTGCGAGCACTGCTCAGCAACAGCCAAAACACTGGTGTGTTATCAACACCTTTCTAGCTACCAATACAAAGCACAGCACTATGAGGGCTGCTATGGGTAAGATTTAACTCCATCTCAGCCAGGCCCAATACACCTTCTCAGGACAGCCAGCGAGTTGCTCATAGGATCACATCAGAAGTCTCTGGAAGAAAGATTGTCCATCCTTGGAAGACTCCAGAAAGAAGTCTGTTACTCTCCTGTAAGAACGAATGTGCTCTACCATGTGAGGAAGGAAGTCCCTGTCAGGGCTGCAGACTCAGATATGAAGGGAGATATGATGCTGTCTTATCCACTCTGGAGGACACTTATCTAGCTAAGTGAAACCTTTCTGATTAGCCTTAGGCTGCTGTGAAGCTGTGTCCTAGGGAAGTGTGGTCACCAAGGGCTCCTTCTTTTCTCATCTCTTCCCTTTTTCTACCTCTGGCTCTTATCATGCTCTAATCTTATTTAAAATTGACTTCTGAACTGGCAGTATGTAGTGTCTTTTTTAAAATAATAAAAAAATATTTTTGGAGTGTTTTACTGTACTATGACTTGAATTAAATGTGCTCTAAACAGCAAGTTGATAATGTGACATTTTTCACACAAAGGTGCAGGAGATCTCTGGTATGCCTTAGCAATGCTTAGCTCCCTTGCACATGGCTGGAGTATCCAAAGGGCAACAGACTTGCATGGACTAGGGAACAGCTGTCATCTGCAGCGAAAGAAGCCAAGCTTTTTTGACAGGTCACCACAAAAGAGTTCTTGGACTGTGCTGAGGCCTTGCACTGTACACTTGTTCCTTGAGGGTCTGTGAGGAGCTTATCAGACAGAGATGAGCTAGCTTGTCATCACCTGCCTGTTCCTTAGCAAGTAGGTGCATTTGCACTGCTTGAGCAGGTGAGCTTACAGCTAGCTATGGAGTAAGCTGGGCTGAATTTCATGCCCCAAGGAGTGCAGAATCATCTTTGAGACAAAGGTAAAAGGGAAGGGTTTTAATTACAGTAAAAGGTAATCCTATGAACATCAGTAAGAAAACAGGGAAGGACTCCTCTGTGACTCAGGGTCGGTCTCAACATGCATTGCTAAGACCATCAGAGGATTCACTATGTTTTTATTGTGCCAGCCTTCACTGAAAGGGTTGCATGGCTAACTCCTGTTGGCTGGTGGCTGAAAGATTTAATCCAGTGATGAAATGTTAAAATGTAGCTTTGAAGAAAGATGAGAAAGATTAAGAGGGTACTTCAGTAAGACACTTTAAGATGGGTTAAGCATATTGAACTTTATCCTATGATAAAACAGTACCCCCCACTAGCAAGTCTAGTGTTTCTTTTACTTGGAGAGCTGAAAGTAGTAGTTGGAAAAATCTAGCCCAGTCAGCTTCCAAGAAAAACACTTTAATAATTGGTAAGTACCTGGAAGCTTGCCAGATGATAAGTAATAATTGTTAGAAATTTACTGAAACCAATTTTCTATCATGAGAAAGGTATGGGCATTGTGGGCAGAGAAGAAAGTTCTGGCTTTAGAAAGCATTTTGACAGTCCTGATAGCATTCTGATAAGCTATCTCAGGAAACCTACTTGTGGGTAAATGCCACAGTGATTGGAGAACTGCACACAGCAGATATTAACTGATCATTAATAAACTAGGAAAAATGTGTCAAGTTGGGTATTACTGTCTGTCCCAGATCAGTGTTATACATTAGTAACATTATGGATCGAATGGAGGGTAGATTTAATAAATTTGCAAATAGTTTAGGTCTGGGGAGGAGTGCAAGCACTGTAGAATAAAAGAATAAAATTTAAAATCCGCTGACAAATGACAGGAATTGGGTGATGTGATCAGGCAGAAAGCCAATCTGAAGAACAAGTGGCTACCAGTTCTAATTTAGAAAAGGCTCTGGAAATTGCTGTGCATTACAAGCTAAACAAGTAGAGCTTGTGGCTACTATCTTTTTAGTTCCTTACAAATTGCACATAAATGAGTAACTGACTTGCAAGAACTGTGAAATCATTGTTCCACTTAATAATCTTAAGGCTTGACCTGGAATACTTCTGCTGCTCTGGGTACTGCATTTCAGAAACATTTAAGCAAATGGGAGAAAATTCTCGGGAGGGTAGCAGGAATGATTAGGTATCAAAATATGACTTAGAGGGACAAGCTGGATGAACTTCTGGGGAAACAACTCTAATAGTAAGAACAGTGAAGTACTGGAATTCATTGTTTAGGAAAGTTACAGTGTCATGAGACCTTTGTCTAGCCTGTTCTCAAGCATCTGTTTGAAGGAAAGTGCCTGTCTTTACTGTGTCAAGGACCTGCAAGATTCTGCATTATGGTTCCAAATGCTTAATCTGTTAGAGAAAGGCTTGCAGTCATGCTAACCAGCCCATGTCCCTAATTAATATCTGTCTTGTGAAAGCCTCTTGTTGGTGAACAATGCTTCTAACCTCCTGTTCAAGATTTTCTGGTAGTCTATCTGTTACTTCCCACAGGTGAGAGTCAGTGAGAAGGAGATTGGAGGTGGGGTGTGGAGCATATTTTATAGTGTGATAATACTTCCATGTTGATTTAAAGTAGTTATAGGTGTTCCAGGTTATGGGTGTTGCAGAGGCTGAATTCACACTATAGAAAGAAGTGGCTCATCTGAAGTTAATTCCCTGTTATAGTGGTTTATACAAAAAGTAATTCACCTTTTTTCAAATATTGTCAAGGAGCAGATAAAGAAAAGAAATTGCAACTCTGACTTCATCTGATATCTATTTAAGAGGGAAGACTAAGGCTGAATATCCACAGCTGGTGACTGCTGAGCAATGAAGATAAATTGGGACAAAAAATAGATATCTGAAAAGCTGTAAATCAATTTTAGTGACATAAAATCACTAATGGAAACAGGCTGATCTGGGACAGAATTTCTGAAAGTTAAGTGAATAAAGAAAATCAAAATGTGATAATATGCTATACTTAAGTGATATACCTTCCCTCTCCCTCCCCATCCCTGTTAAAGAGCACTTGTGTTCCTGTTTTCACATTGGGGCACTAATAACAAGAGCTATTCAGTTAAGGATAGCAAGAAAATGTTATCCATAGAAGAAAGTGTCTTTAAAAAAAAAAAAGTGTAGAAGAAAATGCAACTGATTTGATGACTTACGCTTGACAGGTTAAAAGTTTGTCTAGCTGTCTGTGCATTGCTTACAAATAAGCTTGTCATGTTCCAGCCTTTTCTTGGAAATTGAATTTAAGCTGTTTTATGATTTTTTGACTACTTGTTGTACCCCTATGAAAGGCAGGTAATGACCTTTCCCAGCTTTTCTGGAATTTCTTCTTTTCATGGCCCTGATCTTCATCAATTCTGATATATAAGAATAGCTAAAGCACACAAGAATAGCTCTGGTGGATCAGACCAAACATCTGTCTAGTCCAGAATCTTGAAAGCTCAGGGAAAGAGATAAAAATATGGCAAATGTGTAGGGATGCTTTCCAAAACCTCTCTCAATGTCTAGTGGTTCATTGGGTCCTGCCTGTTCTCTTCATTTCCAGGCAAAATTCTTGCCTTGTTCATCTTTTCACTTTCTTTGCTCTTCCTCTTATGACTGTCGTATGTATGGAAAATTCTTTGTGATTATTATCAAGGAACAACGTCTATCTCATTTTGTCCTGGACTTTCTCACTTGACTCTCCTACACTTAGTAATCTGAACCCATTTTCATTTCATGTGCTGCTTTTTTCAAATTTTAAGCTGCTGAACACTTCGTGAGTTCTTGCCCTTTATCTGCTCAAGGATTCTCTTTATCTGTGCTCTTGCTTTAAGATTTGGAAAAAATCTCTCTTTTCCCCCACTATAAGCTTATCCTTGTCTCCCAGCTATCCTAGCTAGCAAATTTGTTTTGAAGGTTACATTGTTAAAATCTGTGCTCCTCCTTCTTTGCCTAACTAAAGATGCATTAGCAGTATCATTCCATAATCACTTCTGTACTTCCGCCTCTTACCCACCTTTTCAACTAACCTTTTTCCAATTTATGTGGATCAACTATAAGAAAATCTTCCTCTTTGTGTTTTCTCCAACTTGGAAGAGATGATCTACTATTTTTTACTCTAAGACATTAACGAATAGTCTGTATTCTGTTGTACTTGTTTCCACAACAGAGGTCTAGGTACTAAATTATCACTAGGTTGAGCACTTCAGAATATTTTAATAGGTATTAAACCCCCAAATCCTTATTCCTCTCATCTGCCTGGTTTGGTGCTCTAAAGTAGTCCCTATGCCATGATGGAGGGCTTGTTTTTTTTCTTTTTCTTTTCTTCCCTTGAACCTCCCCTGGGTTTACTGGCTTGGATTCAATGCCAGTCCAATGTAGCCATATGGTATTTGGTTGGTTTACAGCCTGTCTTTCAGGCTGGTGACAGCCTAAGCCAGAATTTCAGCCTCTGCTATCTGAAGTTGTTCTAATCTATTAAAATAAATAGTTGCTAAAGGAGGAGTTTAGGCCTGCCTCTTTTGGTGGTGTCCCTGGCCATTTACTTATAGTGAGTATCGTTCTTTCTAGCCTAGCTGTAGTGGGTTCACTGTGGCCGGCAACTAAGCACCTACCCAGTTGTTCATTTACTCCCCTCACCCCTCTGTGACAGGATCGGGGAGAGAATCAGAAGAGCAAACCCAAGAAAACTTGTGGCTTGACGTAAAGGCAGTTTAATAGGTGAAACAAATCTGTACACCCAAGCAAAGCAAAATAAGGAATTTATTCACTGCTTCCCACCAGCAGGCAGATGTTCATCTGCTTTCTGGACAGCAGAGCTTCATCATGCGTAACTGTTACTTGGGAAGACAAATGCCATAACTGTGAACATCTTCCCTGGCTCCTCCTGTCCCTGAGTTTTTATTGTTAAGCACAATGTCATATGGTATGGGATACCCCTTCGGTCAGTCAGGCTCGGCTGTAGCCTCCCAAATTCTTGTCCACGCCCAGCCTACTCACTAGGGAGAAGTGTGAGAAACAGAGGTGGCCTTGATGCTGTGCAAGCACTGCTTAGCAATAACCAAAACATTGGGGTGTTATTAATGCTGTTTTAGTCACAAATGTGAAATGCAGCATCATACTGGCTGTTATGAAGAAAGTTAACTCCATCCCAGCCAGACTCAGTACACTAATGAATACTTAAATGTATCTTCCTCGTTAGTTGCTTTCTATGTTAGCTGTGTAGCTCATTGTTGCCTGTGGATGTCACACAGTTGTGCCTGTTTCTGTGCATGTTTTGTGTGGAGACTATGGGTGTTTTGTAAGGGGTTGAAGATTCCTCTAAGTGCTTAACTACCTAAAAAATTATGTATTACCATCACAAAAGCAAAGCTATAAAGAAAGTATGAGAGAAGAACTGAGTACCATTTTTTATTACTTCAATTCAGGATTTGACTGTATTTTCTTCCTAATTTCTGGCATCATCAAATTCCCTCCAAGATTCACCAGTGCATCCCTGAAGTTTATGTTCCAACCTAATTTTACTGAACTCTGTTGAAAGAAAGTTTCAGTTTGAGTTCAGATGAGATGCTTCTATAGCAAAACTAACTCTATTTCAATCTTTATTTATGAACCAAAAGACTGAGTCCTCCTCTTTTGACTGTCTGCATTAGTGGGTATTGTGATTCAGTTAAGAGTAGATGTATGGAACAAATCACTTGGTGTGAAGACCCTTGTGTTGATGCTATGTACATTTTGGAAGGGTTTATCTGAAGTAGTTCTGATCCTGCAGACTGTGGCTGGAGTTCACGAGGTTCACTCTGGATGTGCATCTTCTGGTTTTGTTTCATTCAAAAAAATCCCAGTTTGTACACACCAAGACTGCTCTGCAGTGTGAATCGATGATAAAAATAAGTTGTTCATTTCTGAGAGGTCTGATACCTGTGAAAGACCTAAAGGGGCT
>VYZW01001269.1:0-15361 GCA_013401315.1 Balaeniceps rex | reverse complement strand
TAGGTGCCTCGCTGAGTTGTCATAACTGTTATGGCAACTTAGTTCAATAAAGCAGTGAGACGCCTACAATTGAGGTCTGCTAGATTTTGGCTCCCTGTGCAGACAGTGGATAGAAGCAGTCACTATGTGTTAGTGCACTCGTAGTAGGAGGGTTCAATGAAGCCCCGTGTGCTTCTGCCTCATCTGAAGAATTATATTGCTTTTTACTCAAGCAGGCTATGTAATGTTGCCAGAAACTGAATAACATCTGAATCACATTATCCTCTGTCTGTACGGCAGATATAAATAGGTTGCAATAGAGGTGGGCTGTGTCCACAACCACTTGTCTCCTTATGGAATGGTCTTATCTACGTGCACAAAAGTAGGGAAGCCTGGGTCTACTCAAGGAAAGTTTCCAAGATGTTTTCCTTGCGATGAGGATTTATCCTGCTGATCCTGTGCTGTGGAATTGCCTCTCTGGCCCCTGTTCTCAGAGGCCTTACTGCTGGCAGACTGCGACATGACTCTCCACCCATTTGACCCACACATGGTTGGACAGCTGAAGAACTAGCAAAACTACACCAGCTGAAATTCGCTTTCAGTTTATTATCTGTGTAGTGTCACTATAAAGGTCTGAGCTAATCTTAGCTGCATAATGGGCTGGTAGAAAGTATTCCATTTGTTATACAAATAAATATTTGCTTCAAATGTGGTTTCCCAAAGTAGGGTCACCTTGCACGCATCTGCTTCCAAAAATGCATCTGCTTTACAACAAGGTAGTAATTATCCTTTCCTCAAGGGGGTTCAGTTTGAACCTACTATGTGTACTAGACTGCTGGCGAAGTTTTTAATTTTGGTTTATGGTGTTTGTAGTTTTTGGAGGCACAGGATCAAACGCTTGAAATGCAGTGTTCATCTGATACTATGTACCAACCCCAAATACAGGTAGGGTTTGCTTGGTGGGCTTTTTTCTTCTTCAAGAGCAGTTCTTTTCTCCTGTACATTTTTTTTTTTTCTGAAAACATCAGTCAGTTGAGTGGATAGATGCAGAAAGCAAGTAACTTCATTTTACTGGTAAAATACCTTAGTGGAGTAACACAATAGCATTATCATCCTTCTTTTTTACTGGTTCTTCTTTTAATCTGTATGTCATAATAATGTCATTAGAGGGTGACTTCATCTTTTTAGCAGGCTATTTCTGCAGTACTTAATGTCTGTTTGATCTTTCATTCAGGTATCTATTACGATACATATCTATTATAAGTTGAAAAGGTTTTTAGTCTGACATAACATTGGAGGGGAAGAAATGTCAGCTTCATTAAACCTCACAGTTCTGAGACTGGAGGTAAATTACTTAATCAGCACATTTTTGAAGAAACATACTGAAAAAATCTTACCAAAATATGTAGTTTTTCTTTATTTATCTTCCTTCCTCTCTTTAATCCACCTCATAATGCACTTTGCTCTGCTTTCTCTGGAAAGGGGGCAGTGAGTGAAACAGTGTCTTGAATTAAGACATAAGGCAATGCCTGAGCCCATTTTCTACTGGACTGAGCAGCTCAGTGAGCTCAGGGCTGGGAACAAGAGGGAGAAGGAGGTTGGGGAGTGACATGGCCTTTAGCCTCTCACATGCCATAGCCCCATGTTGCAGAGGGTGATTCAAAGGGTGCACCCATAGCTATCCACTCCAAGACACCACCATTCTGCCATGGTAGTCTTATGGGGGGGGTTAAGGCAGCAGAATACTGCATGAAGTCCTGGGGCCATCAAAGTCAATAAGGAGACTTCAGTTTCTTTCACTTTTGATCCATAACGTTGGGTTGACATGTAATTCAGGTGAATTAGAGCCTGATTCAGCAAGGAGCGTAAGCACTTTCACAACTTCCAGGCACAAACCATCCCACTGAAACAGATAGGATGCCCGTATGGGCGATGTCTGTATTTATGTGGCTTGCTGAACCAGGACTGCGAGAACAGGGAGACAGTGATGGCTTTTCTCCCAGGGTTTGTGGCTGTCTTCATCCGTCTGACAATTCTCAGCAGTGGCACCAAGGCTGACAGTCTGGGCATCAAACAGCACACAGCTGAAGTCCTTTTGAAGCAGGGAAGTGCAGAATGCATACGGAAAGGCAAGAGAAGGGGGGGGCTCAGGGGGCTGAACGCTCAAAGGCATTTGCATACACTGGCTACTAGCTCTTAAGCAAATTAAAAGTTGATGCCTCCACTTCAGATTTTGCTCCGTTGAGGGATCTGGCAGGTGAGTTTAGGGATGCAGAGGCTATGCTTTAAATATGAATCGCCACACAGACATTACGTAGACTAGAGCAAGGGTATGCCCAGAGCAAGATGCCCTGCTGTAACTCCCTGTATAACAGTAGCACTGCTTTTTCATTTAACTTTCAGAGGCATGTGCAGTTGTGTCTTGGTTGTCTTGACTGAAAGAATGATCCTGTGTGTTTTAGCTGGATCTTCTTTGCTACAATCCATAACAGATGCCATTGGTGTTTTTGTTACTATCGCTACTTGATGGCTTTCTGCAACCGCACTTCACATTCCTGAAGCCGAAAGTTTTGTTCTCTTGGCCACCAAGAAACACTACACTCTTATTTTGGAGTCTCCCTGCATTCCAAGATAGCACCGGTAACAGAGGACACGCAAGGGTCAACAGCTCCTCGGCCAGCAGCACAACCTCATTCATTGCAGCAAAGAAGTTTTCAGAGTCTGTAAATGCCCTAGAGAGTTTTTCCTTCTGTGGCCCAAAATGGCTGTCATTTGCTCTTTGTTCCTGGGCAACTCATGGAGACATAGACAACTGCAGTCAAATATTCTGTACCCAAACTTGTCCCATCTTGGCACTGAAAACTCTCACTGAGCTCACTTGGGGTCTTGAATTCACACTGTGTGCTTTGATTTTGTGATTAGTAATGGCATGTTTGTGTCACTGCTAGACTACGGAAAAGCTGGCAGCAAGCTTAAATACGGTATGTAGTGATATCTGCACTAAATTGTTCCAGAAACACCTTACCCTCTGGAGCAACTGGGAGAATGAAGGTGAGAACTTTTAGCAATATACACCTTAAGCTGTGCGAAATTCTGCCCTGGATTTTGTTTATATTAACCTGTTGAATGAGGTTCACAGCTTTAACTGAGGTCTCTACTTGGCCATGAATAATAAAGACAATAGTGAGATTTAGGTGCAAAAGGAGAGATCAAGGTGTTTTGACAAGATATTTTGCCTCCTGTAACATTTTTATCTCATTACGTCTGAGATGTGAAGTGCAAATAGTTGGTCTGCGGAGTTGTCATCAACTTTCAGGCTTTTTTTTCCCCAAGTGTCAAACTTTTACAAGCAGCCTGTGAAGTTTCTCTTCAGTCCCAGTGTACAAACACAGTCATCTCAGATGGAAGGACCGTGACAGTGGTGACATCTTTTCTTACCCATTTCCATCACTAGAAATCAAAGATGTCATTTCCAAGTTACCCATAGCTATATTCTGTTATTGTTTCCCTGCAGAGAAATGGGATAGATAATTTTTCAGTTCCTTTCCAGATGTATCACTGTATAGTTTTTTGCACCAGTAACTTTTTTATTTTCTCTGTTAATTGTTGCTCTAGGAGAAATATGTTACTCTAGGAGAAACAATCAGAGGGTTCTTGTACATACCTAACAGTTTGTTAAATAATGGCTAAAAATGCATGATTTAGCATTGACATTTCTTAATTTTTGAGAGTTTCCAATAAGTAGTATTTTTAAACGAAGGAAGACAAGAAAAACCCTGTATTCGTTTAGAATGGCAGCTCTCAGTCTGTGCTAAACACTGACAATCTGGTTTAACACACCAAAAGTCACCAGTTTTTATACCTGTGTCTGTCCTGGTTTCTACAGGAAGGTGTCTGTCCCCACAGCAGTGCCAGCAGGTCCTTACAATACTGATGCAGCATGTAGCAGAAGGAGATTTTCTACTTTTGTTGATACAAAACCTCTTTGGGCAACAAAAGCTACACTGCTAAAATCTCTCTCCAGTCAGTGTCCACATGGAAGATTTTTTTCAGCCTAATTTTGGCTGCTAATGATGTGAATTTTTCATACTGAAGCCAATATAGCTGTTCTGGAAGAACATTGTCAGCCAGGCCCAGCCTCCATAAATCAGTGTGCCGAGCCCGCGTTAGCTGAGCATCTGGATGGGGCAGCAGGAGATGCCTTTGGGCGTTGCTCTGCCTCTTTGCAAGGCAGCCAGGAGACTGAAAGTGAAACTCGTCCGCGGGAGCTGGACTCTCACTGCATTTTCGTTCCCAGTGACACAACATGGGGTTGGCAGAGGGTCCAGGCTGGACCCATGGTGGACAGAGCAGTGACTGACAGAGGTAGTGAGTCCTCAGGAGGGAAAATGTATGAGAACACAAGGCAGATGCCTGAGAAGAACAGCCATACCCATGCACACATTTGTAAATGACTGGCATTTTAGCTGGGTTTTCCTAAAATACGGTATGCCCAAGCCACATGGGTTGTAGTGCTGGCACCAGCCTAGGAACAAGAGGGAGCCCCAGTTTCAAAGTGAGTGGCCCTTTGGTCTAGGGTCAATCCCTAACCTTTGTCTCTCATTAAAATATCGTTCAAGTGCTAAAAACGTTCTTCCCACTGGTTATATCATTATGAATGTTTACCCTGCCAGTACCTGGAAAAAAATTGCTCTCTGAGGTAGAGCCAAATACCATTACTAGATCTGCGAAAGATTTGACAGTGAAATTAATTAGTTAATCTTTGTAAAGTGCTTTGAAGATGAAGAGCTCACTATGAGTTTTAGGTAATGTTATTATAGGTTAGTGAGTCATTTTGTAAGTTTAAGGCAGAGGGGTCTCTTTTACAATGTCTTACAGCGTGGCCTTCACCGTGTCTGTGCAGCTGGCCGGTCTTGTCCTGTTGCTTCCTGCACCCTTCCCTCTGCCTGCATTCGTGTGCTGCCTATAGTCCTCTGGTGCAAGCTGTGTGGGTCAGGGACTGGCCTGTTCTAGGGGCAGATTTGCTTTGGGCATTGGGAATCTACTGCTAAAAATTGCTTTCAGCGAGTTTCTCTCCTTGCCATTGCTGCCCCCCTTTCCTGGGAAGTTTGCCATCGGAGCCTGTTTTGGCAGGTGGCTATTTCTCCTCTGCCTGAACAGACTCGGACCCCAACGTCCCCAGTCTCCTGCAAAAGGGTGGCCCAATCCACTCTGGCTCACTGCCCTGGGCCCCACCTGGATGCTCTCTGATCTGCTTGTGGAGCTCATGGTTGGTATTAGGTCAGGGACTTTCCTCCTGCTCTGTGTTTGTGCAGAATGCCGCACACTGGTTCCCCACCAGACTCTGAGATACTGCTGTAATGCAGGTAATAAATAATAACAACCTTTAAACCTCTAGTGCAAATTACAGCCTCATGCAACACCTACATAATTTAGTATAATATTAGCACAGTAGCTACCTTGGGAGAACTATATTCAGATAAGAGAATACACAATAATAATCCTTCCATCTCAAATCAAATGGAATCGCCTAAATGCCTACAGCTCCTTTTCTGCCACCATGTTTTTTAAAGAAAAGAAGGAACACAGAAAGGAAGCGAGAATGAGAGATAAATAACCAAAGACAAAAGGAAAAAAAAATACTAAAGCATAATAATGATGTAATTTCTCTTCTATAATACACAAAAATTCTTCTTATGTCTGAGTCCCCCTTGCATCTAGCACTCCATGATTACACTGGGGGAGATGAGCCCTCTCCCAGTGTTTATAATCTGGGGTTCCAATCTTGCAAACATTTACATGCATGGTTAACTTTATGCACACAATTAGTGCAATTGAAGTCATGCCACTTGCAAGACAAGATGCAACAAGTGAGTGTATCAAACGCTAGGTGGGAAGAGGGCGGCAGACAGATGAAGGGTAGTAATGATAAGATCATGTGGTTACCTGGGCTAACTCTGCACGCTCAATGACTCCAAATGCCTTTTTTATTTTTGAATCATCACTTAAAAAGATTTCCCTGTCACTCTATAACTGCTTGTTGTGACTCAGAAAATGCTGGGCTTACTCATGTTCGTATAATATGTAATTAGTGGACTTTTTAATTTTCCCTTCATAGAAATGATATCTCTCCACCACTAACTAACCCTACTTTAAAAATAAGAAAAAAAATTACCCCAAGCCTTTCTCATTTACTGCTTTCCTTCTCTCTGTTTGTGTATTAACCTCCCCCTCTAGATACCTTCTCCAAATGAGCATCTTCTAGTTTCCTGAGGCTTTTCTTATCTTCGTTGCAGCTGTCCAAGAGTCAAGATCTGAGGAACAGGAAGGCAGACATCTCATTGACCATATATAGCAGACACCCCTTACGTTCAGGGCTCTGGGGTTGTGAACCACACGAGGGCTGCTCTTGACAACATCCTGGCCTTGATCTGTCCCTCCTGGCTCTTACCAATCAACCCCACACGGGGAAGCAGACCATGAAGTCTGGCAGTGCCAAAATTACTGGGGTATCTGGACCAGCTGGGAAGGGAAAAACAGTATTTTTCAAGGACCACTTTGCTCTCATATTTCCTAGCTCTTTGAGGAGATGGGGCAGCCCTTTTGACAGTCATATCTCTCCTTCTTGGAACATCTTCTGAAAAGGCTGTTGCCCCATAGACTGCTGTGGGAGGCCTTGCAAAGTCAGATTTGGAAAAGTCACACTATGCCACTCCACACACACTGCTGGATACTCGAGGCACATTTGTGGAGCAGGGAACTGTTCGAAGTTTGATGGACTCGGGAAGACAATTTAGTTTACACGTAACATTGTTATCACATAAATTAGAATAATTATCACATTTGTGTTGTATTTTCATGATATTTGCTTCACTTAAATTGTTGTTATAAAATAATTTTATGAGTTATGTTGCTATACTCTGCGGCGATGTAAGGGAGTTTTCTGAACTCAATGGTGAGGCCATGTGATTTAATTGCCACACTATTTGTTAATTAGTCTGGGTGAAAATGCCAGCACCTGAGTGTGTTTGGAGAGTGGGCGGTGAGAATGTAGCTTTGTGTGAAGTAGTTCCAAACGCCAGAGAGCTTGAATTTGTGGTTCTGATTTCTTGATGTTCTGACTTCTTTAGCTCTACCAGCCAAATAGGTAGCATTTAAAGTTTTCACCCGCAGAACTTTTCTTGTGTATCTCATGCATCTGAGTGGAGGAATGTTGATCTGATTCATCACTGGATCACATCTTGCATAGTGCAAGTGGGTTTGGATCACTCTCAGACCAGAGAGCCATCATTTTATGCCACGCTGCAAGGGTTTAAGTGACTCAAAATGGGGGGCACCACTGGCCCCCTCAGTGTCTGGCTGATGTAGTTGTAGAACAATTTGCTCGATATCAAAGGTAGGCTTGAGTCCATGTAGTCTTGGGGTACCTTGCAAAATCTTCACATAGTCTTGGTCCTGTAGCAGAATCTGATCGAGGCAGATATACCAGACAGCCAAGATAGTGTCGCTCATGCATAGTTCGTCTTAGATATGGATAATGATGTATAATAACACTGGCTTTTTCAGAGACATGAAGCGCTGCTAATGAAGCTTCTGATGGGGCCAAAGGAGCTATAGGTCATTTCCCAGCCATTGATCTGGTTGTAAGAAGCAGCAGCCACAAGGCTGTCAGTCTTCTCAATGTTAATGTGCCCACGCCTCAAGCTGCAAGTTGTGTTTTACATTATGTGTGTTATTTCTGGGCTAGCAAGTTTAAAGTTCAAACATCAGATGAGTTTTGTATTTCAGGGAGCAGTAAGAGAATGCCGCACTCTCATGTTCTTGCTGATGCTACAAAGCAGACTACAGCAATCTGTGAGCTGGCAGAGTCACCCACAGCTTTTAAACAGCATGGATGAGAAAGTAGCCATGCTTCTGCCATGTTTTGGAAATACTGGATAAAACACTGCCTGCATAATACATGTTTTGATGACTTCAAGGCTTAAGGAAGACAAACGGATCTAGAAAGGATCCCGAAAGGATCCCTTTGCTGCATCATAACAGATGAAGCAACAGCCTGGCAGGAGAATAACTTGAGAGCAAGGAAGTAGCTAACCCAGCGATGGACTGACGGCTCCTTCGGTGCAGTCCGAGGCTACAGGAAAGATCAATTGGCTCAGTGCAAGAAGAGGAAAAAGTCTTACTTTCCACCAGTCCCTGTCTGTCCAAGACTGAAACTAGTTGCACACAGATATTAATCACACAGGGAATGCACATGTATACACTCGGGGTTAGCTGGCTCTGGTTTAGTTTTCCTCAGTTACTATTTTCAGCCTAACAACCCACCATAAACGTGTATCAGAAAGGCATGGCTAAAAAAATCTCTCTAAAATACACATTACAGCAATTTTCTTATATCCAGAGGATTGATCTTCCTTTTAGCAAGTGGGTAAACCCTGTGTTCACATCATCATGGTCTCCTGCTGTGTTGACCACTGATAGCAACAGTAAAGATGGCATAAAAAGGAGTTACTCGCTTGCACTAGCAGGTGGGAAAACTGCTGAGTTCTGCACTACCCTAAAAGTAATTATTTCACTGTCATTCCAGAGCAGAGTCTGCTTATATGAGAGGGAAATTGCAAGTCATCTGTGCTTAATATCTAAGTTCACTTTAATTTATACACAGTGGGCTGAACTGTGCCCTCATTTATATGCGTGCTGCCCCACAGTGATTATGCAAGAGGAACTGAGTGGAGAATTTGATCTAGTGTGATTTCAAAAATAGCACTATGAAGTAAAGTTAGTATAAATGTGGAGGAAGTAAATCCACAGAAGAACATAACCTAGGGTTTAAACCAGCAAGTTGGGGTGATGATGCTATCAATGAAAACTCAGCACCTGGACGGGGTCCCTGCCCAAACAGCAAACTCTCCTAAACATGCGCCAGTCCATCACATGTATGCAAAGCCACCAGTGGTGAGGAAAGGCAGGATGCCCCAGCCCTCGTGGGCTAAGGAGTAGAAGAGGAGGGAAGAATTAGGCTGTTCAATCACTCTGCAGATAAGATAATTGTGGCTCAAATTCAGAAGTGTAAGGTAAAAATTCACTACATGCATGAAACTAAAACTGTTTTATTTCAGGAAAGCTGGCAGAGTGTTTCAACAGCTTCCTGTGGCTTAGCTGCTATGACACAGTAGGAATAACCTTTCTTCTGTCTGGGTCTTAGGAAGTATTATGTTTCATCCTTGCTGAGTGACCTGCATTTCACAGGTCAGATGTAAAAATTATCCAAGACTCTATTCTCTTGCCCCTCAGCATGTTGGGGGTTCGTTAGGAAGAACGGCTGGCGCAGGGTGTACCTGGCACTCAGTGCTCATTCACCCTTCCTTGATCATAGTGCTGTCCACATCCCCGTGTGTCTGATTGCTGGCCAAGATGAAAGCCAGATCCAACACCTTCAGAAAGGGGATCTCTTCCCTTCCCTTCGTGTCAGCCTAAGTGGTTCTCCCTTGACCCCGCAAGCACGGGGCTAGCCGGCCAGACCTCCTGCGGCACCCGTGACACGGGGTGCAGGCAGTACCGCGGGGGAGAAAATGTTTCCGTTCCTAATAGCGACTCTTGCTCCTCCTTGTGTCTGTTAGTCGGTTCCAGCAAGGGCAGTGATCGTTAGGGATGACAGTGCCTAGAAAAGCTCAGGGCCCTCTATTAACAGGCAGCTGTGAAAAATCAGCATTAACCTCAGCCTTAAATTTTTCTGGTTTTCTGTGGTGTTTCCATTCGGGCCTCATGTAAAACAAAGTCATTTAACTGCCATTCTGATGGCAGGGCTGATGGTGAGAGTTTGAGTCTCATATCCAGCACTGTGACTCCATCACAACAATAAATGATGGTGTTTCATAGAGTATTTCTTACAGGTACTGTGCTCAGGTAATACTTCTGCTATGGTGTGCTACATCATTTCCAATTTGGAAACGCTCTGATGGCAGAATAATACTTCTTTTTCAGTCTTTCCTTATTCCCAGGTGCATAATTAGTTTTTATAGGGACATAATAACATGGTAGCTTATACATAATTATAATGTATAAAGTTTGTAAAATTAAAAAAAATCCTTTAAAATACCTTGAGAAATAGCAGTAGAGCATTTAGACAATTTTGAACGTTGCCGAAGGTACTTTCATGAAATCGAGCAACAACCATGAGAACATGGGCTAGAAGTTGGATATTTCCTATTCTGGTATCAGTGTGAAACTACAGAGAGGGAGCTTTACCGGCTTTCAGGTTCAGGACTTGTCCTTACAACTGTGTATCATGAACCACATACTAGCTACTCAACAGCTTTAACACTGCGATCACATTGTGTTTTTCTTCAATATAACTCACAAATGGCCTAAAAAATGGTAGCTGTAATTCTGTAAACAATGAAACACGGCAAAAATGAAATTATTTAACTGAAGATTCAGAATAAAACTGCTGCAGAGTTGAGGGGTTTTGCCAGCAACCCTTCTGGTATTTGGAAAAACAACTGACTTTTTAAAAAATGGTAAAATTACTTATAATTTAGAATTTTTTTGGTTGGTAGCACCTAAAAATCAGAGAGATTGAAATAAATATTTTCATTACTTTACAGCATTTCAAGTGATCTGATTACATTTTTCTTACTGAGAAAGGGGATATCTTTCAAAAACCCCAAATGCATTTCAAACCGGACTATCATCCTCAATAAGCACAACTATTTATTCCACCAATGCCTCTGTGGTGTAGCTGTGGTTTTGAATAGATTGTCATTCCTGTTTTTCTGTGGATATTTAGGGTTATATGTCCTTAACCAAGCAGACGGGTGTTTGCATGATGAGCCGTGTAGGAGTTGGGTACCTAGAAACCTCTGAAAATCTCTCTGCCCGTTTACACTGGAAGTACCTCAAGACACTTAAAGATCTGACTCTAAGGATGGGATTCATCACATCTAACACTAACCACCAAAAAGACACGTGTCTCACCTAAGCGAAGGGGAGCTCAGCCCTGTCAGAGGGCAAGGCAGCCTCCTCATGAAAGGCACCCAGCTCAGGACACGGTCACTCGCTTCATGGAGGTTTCTGACTCTTTCCACTGACCCCAGGGGCAGCTGAGATCCATGGCTTAGATGAGATGCTTAACTTTTAAGAGACCTAATTTATGGGAGATTAATCCAACACTAGGGTGAGGTATGGTACTGGAGTTATAAGTACAATACTGTTATAGGCACATGTGACTAGCAGCTAGCACTGCCTGCACCTATATTTTAGGCACTTTTAAAGTCAAAACTTAAAGCGTTAGGAGCCAAATTCACTGACTTTTACTTCTCATTGACCTTGATCCAGCTAAAACCTGTAGAAGAGATACGCAGTGCTAACAACAAAAACCCGCAGTCAAGGCAAACTCCTAGATGCTGAAGGTTTTGCGTAAGATCAGTATGGGAGCTTCAGGCAGGTAAACAAGTCACAAGGTAGCTTAGGTGTGTAAAATTACTGTGGAGCTCTCCAATTAAGTCCTACTCATCTCCTTTTTATATCAACATAGGGCGCCATAGGCCCAGGGCTGTGCTTATGCTTTTCCAGCATAAGCATTTTTCTGTACGCAAAAGCTCCATCTGAGCAGAATGTTATGAATATAATTTCTGAAGCTTTGTGAGATCCCTGGGCTAAATGCAGTGCATAAATGCAAATGGTACTATTTAAGCTGCTGCACTACTAAAAGTGGAACTTCGATGATACCCAAATATAAGTTTGATAATTATTTGATATGATGGATTCGTTAACAATTGTCTTGTGAGTAGTCAACAGCCTAAATTTGCTACACTCCGGTCTGTACATACGGGGTTAGGTCTCCTCCTCACCTTTCCTGGAATGCCAGCTATGATGAGCAAGCTATTTTCAGTTTCTTATTAGGAAGCTGCCTTTGGACCAGTTCCTACACTACTTAGCATTTTGCCTGAGCAGCAAATTCAGGATCTGGCCCTAGGAAACCTGTTTTCTTGGCACTTTGAGCCAATTCCTTATTAGCGTAGCTACTTCTAATAATCTGCTATGTGCTGTCTGCAGTGGCCTGTTAGGAACGTCTATGAAGATGGACTTGTTGTGACACTTGTCTCATGAAAGAACCTCTCCAGTTCTTCACTTTGAAGGTCCACTAAAAGGTGTGTCTGTGATGACACATCTGTTCTGGTATTTTTTTTTTCTTCTTTCTCATATAAAAAAGTACCATGATAAGTTCTTGTCGCTGTGCCAGGATGTCACTCGATACATGTAGAGGAGAAACAGTTTAAAGCTACTTGACTAACAGCTTCCTCTGTCAAATATGACATTAGAGTTATGATTGTCTCTTTTTTATCTCTTCACTTTGATGACAGGCTTATCTGAGGTAGCGAGACAAAGAGCGGAGTTGATTCAGCCTACCACGCTGTGCAGGTGAGAGTTTTGAGATCAAGAACAGCTGTTCGAAGGGCAAGTCCTAGTGCTGAATGACAGCTGCTTTCATCAGAAGCATGGCTTGTTTTTTCTTTTTCTTTTTCTTTTTCTTTTTCTTTTTCTTTTTCTTTTTCTTTTTCTTTTTCTTTTTCTTTTTCTTTTTTCTTTTTCTTCTTCTTTTCCTTTTCCTTTTTCTTTTTTCTTTTTTCTTTTTCTTTTTCCTTTTCCTTTTCCTTTTCCTTTTCCTTTTTTCTTTTCCTTTTTTCTTTTCTTTTTTTTCTTTTTTCTTTTCCTTTCTTCCTTTCTTTCTTTCTGACAATGCCAAGAAATCCAACTGAGGTTTAAAGAATGTACAACTTAAATATAAAAATGTGACTGCTCGTGTAATAATGTCAGTCTGAGCTACTGGATCCTTTTGATATTCATAGATCAGATCAGATGCTCCTTTTAGAAAATCAAATGTGTTATTGCTGATTCTGGTCAGAAGGAGTGAATCTGTTTACCGAACCCATGTGTGTGGATCTGGCAGTGCAATGCATCACACCCACTGTAATGCTGCATGGAATATTAACATTTCTGATTTGTTGCTAGAAAAGAGCTGCAGATTGCTCAGAGCTGTGCTTTTCAATCAGTGTTTGCCAAGATCACGCTTTTCACCATTTTTTGCAGAGCAGCGTCATATTCCTTCCTTCTCTCTTTCCCTTCCCCCATCACCCACTGCCGCTCTACCCCACCTCTCAAAAACAATTGTTAGATTAGCCCACTCTCCAAAAGCCCTCAGACAGTGCACGTTATTGTGACATTTGACATGTGGCTATTTTGAATTTCCCAGTATACTCACATATGCAGATGTAGCATGAGGTTTTGCAAAAAAAGTGTTCAGCCTTTATTGCATGAACAAAATCTCCCATGTAAGCAAGCAAAGAGGTATGTGCTTATCCAGGTATTTATCTATGCCTGGAGGTATTTGAAGTGTGTGAAGGAGTGCAGGGTTTGTACATGCACTGGTTGGACTATACATACATGTTATTAAAAGCTGAATGTACCTAGGGCTCTCTCTCACTTACTCTGCCTATCCAGGAGAGGATATATTTATTTTTAAACTTCAGGTCTTCTTTCATTCCCTGAACAGAACAACTTGAATTCTTCCTTAGTGTTTTCTTTCTAGTTGTTGGCTATGTCACAAATATAATCTCTTCCAGAACTGTCAGCTGTATGGTTACATTCATGCTTTTTGTTATTTCCTCTTACTTTTCCTCAAAGACCATTCAGGCAATCTAACTTCCCAGAATTGACAGGTACTGGCCATGTGATGTTGGAAAGTCTTGAGGATAAAGACACTACTTTTCTTTTCTATAATAAACATGTCAGCCAGGTCTCTGTGGAAGTACTTTTCCAGTATGGTTTTCCCACCAGCAGAAGACGCTGCTTTTTCTGCCATGAAACATGTAAGAGTATAGGAGTTTATCTTAGGTGAAAACAATCATTCATGTCAGCCAGTAAAGGCACTGGAAATAAGAAAAGTATTTGTAGCCACTACAATATTCCAGTATATGGTACTTCTGCAGCTATTGATTGATATTCACTGAAACCTAGGGACAGTAGGTTCTATTAATACCAAATCTACCTATTAATATCTATTAATATTAAAACAGGACTGAAAAAATCATGTGAAGAATCCCAGTAAAGTCAGAGGGCTTGGAAATATTGTAGCAATGTCTAATATTTATACAAATACCCATAGAATGAGATTGAAAGAAAAAATGCTGACAATTATCCGCTTCCATATATGCATTGTAACATTATTATGGACCTGTTGTATTATAACAAACTTATGGACTCATACATTTGAGGAAGAGGTGTGTTGGGAACACGCTCTTACCCAGATCCCACCCTTCAAGTCATGTAAGGGGGAGCCCTATACTCAGTGGGATCCTGTCCTCAGTTTGAAGACCACTAGTGCCATATGCCATAACTTCCGCCTTGTGCAAGGCCACTGAATGTAAAGGGATATAAGAAAAGAGAGGCATGTGTCTCATTTTAAAACTCTTTGGAGCAAAAGCATCTGGCTAATTTAATTTTATTTTAAATGGTAACCCAAGAGAGCATCCACCACATAGTACTGCAGTGAAGCAGACTTGCAGGGTGGTTAGGTGTCTAGAGCTGCAGATAACTAGCTCAACACCATTTAAGTTCCATTGAAATTTGAAGCATTGGGTGCCTAGATGCTTTTGAAAATCTCAGTATGCCTCTATTTGCCCCTCTTGACATCTAAATATCTTAAAAAAATCTGTCTCCTTCTCTCTTCTTCCAACAGAGGCTTCCAAAATGAGATCCTTTAATTATTAGAGCCAGGGTGGTAGCTAATTGCTATTGAGGAGCTTTTCACTGTGGCCAAAACCAACAATAACAAGCAATAAAAATCTAATAATCCAAGCAATCGACTGTGTATTGAATAATTCTTCCGAGAGCACAGTACAAATAGCAAAATTCTGGGCATACTAAAGAGAGTGAAAGATTAAAAACCTAAATGAACACAGAAAATGTCTGTCACGTCAGATACATCAACTCTGTCAGTCCAATACATACACTTAATTAAAATGGTTCAACCATCTGTCCAAGAGGGTGCATGGGAAAACTTTAATTGATCGTCTCAGTTTTTCTGAGTGATCAGGAAATAGGGCTAAAGCTAGCTCTCCTGGAATGGATTTAAGAATTACAAAACTGACAGTTGGGGAATTTTCTGCTTTAGCTATTTTAAACCTCTCTCTTTTCTCCCCACCACTTTGATAGAACTGGAAGATTCAAAAATATAGGAGCATCTTAAATACCGAGATGGCAGGTCCCTTGGTGACAGCCAGGCCTTGTGCCCAAGGGGCAATTTGCTGTGAAGAAGGGTAGGTGTTTTCCTGCCCTCCCTGGAGGATACTGTGGAGGAGCAAAGGCAGCTTTCATTTTC
>VYZW01001268.1:29249-59284 GCA_013401315.1 Balaeniceps rex | reverse complement strand
TTAGAGCCCAAGGCTCTAACTCAGATCTATGTGCGTCATGTGAGCAAAACCAATGTGACCGATCTTCTGGTGAACCTTCTCCATTTCTACAGAATTGTAACGATGCTGTCTCTTTGAAACTCACAGCTATGAGAGGATATACATTTTAACCAGGAAGGGAAGAGTGCTTTATACGCTTTTGTAGCTCTGTTCAGTGTGTATTTGGAGAGAAATTATAAATTAATAAATTATGATGTTAGACTGCACAAATTATTTCAGTGGGTCACTCTAAGAGGAATGGCTTTATTTTTATTGTTACACTGACAGTTCGAAGTGTTTAATGCTGATGTGGAGTGGCTGTGAAGAGACACTGGTACCCACATGCTCTTCTGAGTCTCATTGCACTGAAGCACCTTTTAACAAATTGAAGCCCCTTGTAGTTGCTATGGGAGAATCACCGTCTTGCTTCTTACTGTGTAAAGTGCAATGCAGGGAAGAGTGGAAATGCAGTACAGAAATCCTTTGTTGAGGTTGCTGTGAATATGCAGAGATCCATCTCCAGCAGCAGAGAGGGAGAAAAGCTTCTTCCAGGTTTATTTTTAAGGATTGAATCAAGTGAAAAACTTGCTAAAGCTGAAAATCTTCAGATTCAGATAAGCTTTTCCCATATATTTCTTATCTCCCATGGCTGCTGATAATGACTGGCCTTTTCACCTGCAGAACTGCTCAAGAGCACATTAGAATGTCAAGTGCTAAATGAAAGCAGGCAGCACATATTCATGAATGCAAGTGGTAGCTTATGTCCCAATTTGCAATGAGCAGTTTCATTTGATGTGACAGAAAGCATGCAAATTGGCATGAACAAAAAAGTTTTTTGTGCATACGATGTTACAAAAGAAAGCATCAGTGTCTACATACATTAAAACTAATCTGGTTTTAAGATAGCAGTACTGTGAGGAACAGCAGCTCTTCTTGCATTCAGTTTTTTAAAAACAGAATTGGGATTACACAACAATTTACAGAGAGGGTTTTCATACCAAAGAGAATGTAATTCCTGAGGGTGACTGTCCACAAGTGCTATCAGTGGGAAGCCTACAATTGTAACTCCCAAACCACAAGTTAGATACGACAGTGTCTGGTCATGTGCCTAACGCTAATTAAATGCTGAGTGTTCCGAGATATCTGAGCTAAAACCTTAATTGGTATTAAAAAAAAAACAACAACAAAAAAAACCCCCCAAAAACTAGAGGTCAGGCAAATTCAGAAGTTTTTTCTTTTTTTTTTTTCTTCCTAAAAGTTTATGTAGATTTAAATGGAAAATGCCACTGTTGACATGTTTATAGCTTTCTCTCTGGGTTGCGAGGTCTTTGACTTTATGTTATAAATGACAAAGCAGAGGAGTGAAACCTCTGTAGAACAGTTTTGCAAAATATTGGCAGTAAGGAAATACTGAGGAGCAGAAATATAGGCAGATTTGGTAGTCTCCCTTCCTTTTTGCCTCTTTTCCTGCTCTATTTGCTTGGCCTCTTCCCTTCCTCCTTGAGGCACATTTTCATCTCGTACGTTGTTGCTCATGTTACAAAGCTGCATGTTGCACGCCAATTATACAGGTAGATCTTACAGAGTGAACCCAGTGACTTAGAGAAGGGTTTTTCTTTACCTGTGCAGTAGCTGCTTTCTTTTCCTTTGGCATTGATCAAAACCCCATGACTGATCATGGTAGTACGTTCGATCTCCTGTATATAGGTCAGCTGCTGGCATGTGTGGTCAGTACATTTGTGGTGGTTCTCCTCCTTAGTGCTCACACTGTTACCAGAGCTTTGCTGAGAGGTTCAGCCCTCTACTAAATGGCCATTTCAAGCAAATTCCATTTCTCAGTAGAATATCTCTGTGATTTCAGATGTGACTTCTGGGGTAGGACTTCTGATGACAACTGTTTCCTGACCTTGGACTGTCTATACAGTGATTCACTCCCCCAAATAAGGTCTGCCAATTCCAGATTCAGACATACTCAGTTGTCTATACGTTGCTCTGTCTACCTCCAGACATCTGATATCTGCTGATATCCCAAAGGGATATGTGAGACTGAAACTAAGCAGTGGTCTTATTGGTGGAGGAAGAGGAAAAAAAGATGATCTTCTACTGGCTAGTTTCGAGATGATACAGTGGAAAATCTGAGGGTTTGTTAGTGTTTAAAAGTGGAAGGAGCTGGAGACAGAACGGAACATCACCTTTCGATAGCTTATGTTCTGCAGATGGGTATCTTGGAAAAGGCTAATCTTATATTGTAATGCTGGACTGTGTTCCAGATGGAGGGAATAAATTGAGTTGGCAGAAGATATGAGCTGTACTTTGTTTCTATAACTAATTTACTGGCCTGAAATGAAAGGCGGAAGCGCTGGCATGTGTATACTGCCAACCCGAGCCTCCAGCAATTTGGAGACATCTACTTCCCCACAATGACTATTAAAGTCGTATGTGCCATGCAGGCAGGGCGTGCTGAACGGCCCTTTTGTTAGATGTCTGCAGCAGATGAAGAGGTTTCCACCTCAAAAAGACAGGCTGTAGTCACAGCACCTGGAACAGTTCAAAAAGAAAAATGTTGGAAATGTTTTCTTTTCCCATTCCTTTCTCGCTTAGGCTGCTGTTCATGAGGGCTTGATCTATGCCCACTGTCTTCCTCTCATTCTTGGCAGCTTGAAGCTCTTCATGTTTCTGAAATATTGGCCATCTTGCATCCCCTTATTCCTTGAATAGTTTGTTTGCAATTTTGATATCAAAAATTGTTTTATAGCTAGTTTTTTTTTTCTTCACATAGCTTCTCACTCACAATATTCAAAAGGCAAATAAAAATTTTGCAAGAAGTTTGGTATAGTCTGGCGACCTATAGTCCATCCTGGACTGCAGGACTTGCATTGTCTTTGTGTTTTTCTCTCCTGAGCTCATTTACACTTTCAAATGGTTTCTTGCTGTCAGCTTCCCTATTTACCTCCTCTATTTCTCCTGGTTGCTTCTGCCAGCATTCTTGCCTGCCACCTATCGTAAGTTTGGAGATGTCATCACTTTTCCCTAAGCCATGTTTGCACTGAGCACACGCATTTAAATATGGATGAGCCTGGATAGATTCCACTTTGTCTTTTGCCTGGCACTGTTATAAGCTTGTCATAAACACTTCCACATTGAAATATTTAAGAAGCTGTTTAATCTAGTCACATTGATTAAAATTATTTAGTTCTTTAATGCACCTCTCTTGCTTGCTTATATTTGTTATATTTACTGTGCTAGTTTGCAGATTTGCTGAGAAAAAAGATCAACAAATAATGATACTAATCTTAGCAACTTGCATGCTTTTGTCATGAAAGGCTCATCTTTTGCCACTTTCTGCAAAGGAGGATTTGGCAGGAAAGAAATACACAAAAGAAATATAAATATAAAATATAAAAGAAATATAGTGGCGGGGTGTTCAATAATTGCTTAGGCAGGAAAAAAGCTATAATTGAAAAGACTTTCAAATCGTTTGATTCCAGGACTTCAAGCCTGAATTATACTATCAGTGGCAGTTATGCCACTTCTGTCATTAGGGAAAACTTTTTACTGCCCTTCAATGTCTGGCAAAATCAACAGTCATCTGAGAAGTGTCAAATTATTTGTGACTTTGGTTCTGAATGCAGTAAGCTCCTGCTTTATGTGTCATTAGTTCAAAGCCAGTAAGGACAGCCAGGTTTTGCCTGTTCTTTGTCTTTCATTCCCCTGGATAGCTTGCCATATCTAATTAATATTTTGTCATCCATCACTATATAAGTCCTCAATGCTGTCTTCCATATGAAATGTTTTAATCTATTTTGCTCTTTGTACCATGTGTTGTATAATGGGGTCTAGCCAGTAGGCAATAGAAGCAGCTGCCTCTGGTGCTAAAATGTGTGGCAAACATGTCCTGTTCCTTGCTGTGCTGCTTTGAAGCTCAAACCTCATGGTAAGGCTCAAAACTCAGAAGCATGAAATAAAAATTAGTCTAGAGAGACAAAAATCTCCTATTATCACAAGCAAGTAGCAAAAGTCCATGTTACCTTGTTCATTGTTCTGTGAGTCAAATGAATTATGTATGTCGTTGATGGTGAAGAAATAAATAATAGAAAATAATAATAAGTTTCAAGTGTTTTCATGATACATATTTGTAAAAAGACATAGCTCTAGGTTTGTGGAAGCCTTTGTGAGTTTGGAGATAACCATCAAAGCTTTTTTGGCCTTGAAGAATTGATCCAGGAGTCTCTCAAGGAAGAAGCTGCTCGGGAAAATTTTAGTATTGTTTTTTCCTGATTTTTTTCAGAGGTTTATCTACTTGCTGCATATTGGAACTTCTCTTTCTGGTATAATATGACAGGGGGAGACACAAAACATTACCTTGAATTATGGAAAGAAAAAAAGAGCTCACCTTGATCGAGGCTATTGAAGGGTGCCTCTACTCATTTTTTTCCACTTTGGTTAAATTTGGCAGCTCCCTGCTCATTCAGAATGGTTCCAAAAATCTCTCCAAATGTCTTCCAAATGCCTTGTGAGATTAAGCTGAAATGCAAGTCTGCAAAAGTAATATGATTTAGCAAAGCACTAAGTGACCACCCTTTACAATTTTTTTAAGGTGTCATAAATTAGTCTTCTGGGGTTTTTTTTGAGTTTTATTCTAACATGCTGGCTATAACTATCCTAAAATTGTTGCTAATTTCTGCAAAATCTTGACTGACATTACTTTGACCTAATTAATTTCTCATTCTTTAAATCTGTTACACTGTTTACATGAATATTCCTCATCTACTTCACAGGTTTTAACAATACTGAGCTTGTTACCCTGTTATTTATCTCAGCACTTCCATGTAACTGACATTTTTGGAGCCAGCTCATCTATTTCAGTTGAGAATGGGAAGGCAGAATGATTGGAAACAACTTACAGGTATTTCTGCATTGTTGGGAAGCCTCAATATGCTGTAAAGTGTCTCCGAAGTGTCTGTGTGCCAGCACTCTGCCTCTTGTCATTGCACAGGTGATGG
Organism: Balaeniceps rex; assembly: GCA_013401315.1. Lineage (NCBI taxonomy): Eukaryota > Metazoa > Chordata > Aves > Pelecaniformes > Balaenicipitidae > Balaeniceps > Balaeniceps rex. Next base: position 54,263 of record VYZW01001268.1, on the reverse strand, counting down.
TGCACAGACAAGCTGTACTGACCTCTTGGAGTAAGATCATTTATCCTTTTAGTTATGTTGCCTACTTTGTGCCTTCTCTTGGAGCACTTTACAGGTAGAGATGTAGAAACTTAACTGACAGTGAATTGTCCTTTCCCTGTCTCTTATGTGGGTTTCCACAAGATATTTGTGATTTAGCAGGAACCTGAATCCAGATGTTCCACAGCAAGCTCAGTGCTTTTTTCTTTATCCTTTCCTGGAAATCCAATAGCAGAGGATAAGCCAGACTGGCATTTAGGCTGATGTTGCCTCCAGGGAGCACTTTGCTTAGGAGGGCACAGTGCAGATGCGTGCTGGTGCACCTGCAGCTGATTTTCCCAAGACTTGCCTCCATGCATCCAGCTCCCTGACTCCTGAGTCCCATGAAGATGCCAGCATGCATAGGCTGCCCTCCCTCCTGTCCCCTTTCACAGGTGAGTCCTGTGCTGTGGAACTCCCTGGTTGCTGCTCAGCAGGCAGAGGGGCCAGAGGTAGCCTTCCCTGCCCTGTCTCTTGCCTACCAGGCATTTGTGCAGCTGCTTCTGTGGCTGGCTCCGCTGCAGCAGCATTTGGCGCTCAGCTGAGGGAAGTGTGGCAAACCAAACCTTAACCTGTGCAGTACTACATGTGGTGTGGGCATGATCTAACCAATCATGTGTGCAACTCGGCAGTCATTTCCAGCTCCCTCCTCCCTCATTTGGACTGAAGGAATTTTTTTTGTATTTTAGTTTTCCTTGGGAGAAAACTCCTTCAGAACTGAAATCTTGGAATATACTGTTTTGCAATCAATACAAATGTGCTTATCAGTAGCCTTGGGCTTGAGAGGCACGCAGACCGCGGCGGTACCTGTCTATTGACTCTAATATATTAGCTGATTAAAGTACTTTCCAAGAAAATAGCAGCAGCAGTTTGACCTCTAAGTAATGCTGCACTCCCATGTGTCCCGTGAACTAGGCATCTTCATTCCTATTGCTCAGAGATGTGGATGCTGGCGCATGCAAAAGCAGGGAGATGAGAATTTCACCCTGCTGGTTCAGCCATCAATGTTTTTCCTTGTCTCTCCAGCCCCATCTCAGCCTGATGTACATCTTCTGTGTAACTGATAAACAGAATTGGAAATCGGTGAAAATAACTGGGTTGTTATAGTAGGAAAGCCTTTTCCTGTTCAGCTGAAGAGTAAGAACTGCAGCCCTTGCTTGCCTGAAGAGCTTTTATTTGAGGAAAGCCACAGTGGCAATAAATTCCAATCTGAGCTTCGGTCTAAAGGGGGCTAGAATGCCGAATCTCCTGTGAAAGGTGGCCACAGGACCAGCTGCTCTGATGACCCCAGACTGCTTCTGGTTGAGGGACAGAAGCCAAAAACCATCAGGAATTATTTTTTGTTTGTTCTTTGAGGTTCAGATAATGGTTTCCTGTGGTTCTTTGAGCCTGAATTCTATTTGAAGCTATTTATTTTTTAGGAATCTGTGTAGCAAACAGTGACCTGTATTGTTATTGTATCACAAAAGCTATCAATTGACAGTGGGGCTATAATGTGGGTCCTACCATACTTACTGATAGTTGGTGGGTAGGTTAAGCATCAATGACACTTTAAAGCAATCTTTAGCTTTCAAAAGGCTTGGATGTCCATGGGCTTGAAGAGGGATTTAGACTTTTAATGAAGATAGAAGGGAGCGGCAGAACCATTTAAACAAAATGGAAAATAACATAAAGGTGAACCAAGCAGGGTAAGGATGTCAGGCCGTTGCACTGGATGAAATAGTGGCATTAAACCCTTTCAGTTCTTATGCTGAAAAATATAACTGACCTCTTGGTTCTGTATGTTAGAAGCTGGGGTCCTGCTAGTGCTGCTATATTAATTTTCTGGAATGAATATAAGGGTCTTTTTCTGAGCATAAAGAATCTTTCTTTTGAAGCCCTTCCTTGCTTGGGGGGGAAGGGCATTTGTTTATGCTTATGAAACCAGATTTTACCATGTGCATTACATAAGAAGTCCCACTGAAATCAATTAAAGAATATATGTCATAAGTGACCATTCAGTATGAGTAAGGATGGCAAAATCTGGTCTTTAGATAAACCACAGGAGGATAAAAGTCTGTCTTCATACTTTGTTTTTATGAATCCTGAAAAAAACATAAGACAGATTGGTACAAACATGTTGCAGAAATTGAGGTGAGCAGGATTTCTTCTAAATAGCCTGATAGCTGGGTTGCACCCTATAAGATTGATCTGGCAATGAATACAGAAATAAACTAATTAGCAGCATTTTCTGTGAGAGACTAATATCCTGCTGTATTAGCCCAAAGTACTGGGAACCAAAGAAGAGAGAGACAGATGAAAGGATGGAAAATAAAGGCCTTTAAAGGAAAAGACAAAAGGAAAAAAAAACCATTTCTGCCTCTGAACAGATTCCAAATGGATGATTGACATAAAGGATCCTGGTATTGTCTCCCACCTTCTGTTAGGGCTGTCTTATGGCTTGAACTGAGGAAATCTTAATTTTCTAGACTGGTGTAAAAGGAAAAGCATCTTGAATTCCCTGGCCTGATGCCCTATTGAAGCATCAATTCATATGCCGTTTCAGAATGGGCCTGGCTAACAAGTGCTTCTGTTTGAATCCTGAAAAGCTTTCAAGGGTATGCAGTGGCTGTTGCCTGGCAAACAGAGAGGAGCTATCTGTTGAAACCCATAGCTGGTGTACATCTGAAGAGCTGGACCAACTGAAAATCATACCTGCTCTACTTATATATATGAAGAGATCAGCAGGTTGGTGTGGAAGGATGCAATACTAAGACAGAATTCGTGTAGTGTACGTAATTATGGCTAGTTACAGCAAAAGACTGATGAAGGGATGTGTTCACTTGTCAGGTAACAGCTAAAGCCAGAAAAATGTGACTAATTTATTTCTGATTTAAATTTCTTAACAATGACTGCTGTGATTATTGTACATCTGGATGACTTTTAAACAGAAGTACATATTTGTAATTAAAACAATTATATTTAAAAGAACAGTTGTTCTTTTAAGAATATTCAAATAAAACTAGAGAATGCACATGTCACGCTAAGAAGAGAAACAAAGGAGGAAAAAAAAGAAAAAAAAAAAGAAGGAGGAGAAGAAGAAGAAGAAGAAGAGGAGAAGAAAAGAATAAGAACGTTGAATGAACTGCATTGCTCTGCTGGGTTTCTGGGGTACCCGCACTTGGGTCATGGTTTATACACACAGAAGGATACCATTTTGTTAAAACTATAGGTGGCTAAATGTCATGAGCTGCTAGTAGTGCTCTGTTCTAATGACAATGCCTTTCATATTCAAAGGATCTTTCTTTCAAGAATTTTGAAGTATTTCAAATTAATCAAGGGCAACCTTAAATCTGTGTAATTTTCTGTGATGCTACTTATGCAGCCTTCCATGCCTCCCATGTTGAAGCTGCCTCTGCTTGCTCACTGATGATTCCCTCAGATTTTATTGATTGGGCCATGGCAGAGAACAATTCTCTAGCTACTTTCCTGTATATGCCACTTGAAAACTTCAGGCTGCTCTCAGCTCCTGCAGCCGCACTGGCAGATGACCAGGGCAAGGAAGCTAGTAGTTCTCAGTGGAAAAATGAGTTCTCCCCTTTACTTGGGGAAGTGGTGGGAAGGAGAAGGAGGAGGAGGGATAAATTTCCAATTTACTGGACTCACAGATGTAGTAATTTCTTTGTAGTTTGTCAGCTTTTATGAGATGTCTTTCTATAAATTCATAGGAAATAGACTGCAGCAATTATTTGCATGATTGATAATGGTGCATAGTTCATCCAGTTTTAAACTCTACAACCTTATGTCCTGAGCAGTTTTTGCATAGCACTTTTCACAGGACAGATAAAAATAATCTTGAAGTCTCCTTTTTGTGTTTTATTAGCATTATTAATATATTTTGTTTCCAGTTCAGTCCCATTAAAGTCTTAACTTCAAGCACATGCACTGCTGAAGATCTCATCAGAGAGCACTGTATATTTATAATCCCTGTTAAGAGCTTGCCAGTCATACAGTCTCATGCTTTTCCTCCTTCAGAACAATTTCATTTTTCAGTTTATCAATAACTCTGACAGTAGAAGCAATGGGTGCTCTATTCAGCACTGTTTGCTTTTACATTATTGCTCCTTAATGTGTTATATGGTAGTTTCATCTTTCTATCTCCTCCACTCCTTTGCTTATGGCATTACTGTAAATTTATGTTCTATAACCTCCTGTCTTGTACAAGTCTGGGAAAAACATGAGCAATAAAAGCCCCATTTTCTCCTCTTCAGGGGGACATGCAGGCAAACTGTAGTGGTTATTAGTACACAGGACAAAAAGAGATTTTAAATCTAAGCAGCTGGGTGAAAAGAATGGATACTTTATTATTCCATTAGGTTAATTTGTGTGATAGTCACATTGCTTTATCATCCCACTCCTTTATCACTTCTATTAATAATCATGTTTATTTTTGATTAAATTGCTCCTGGAACTTAAATCCCTGGAGCCATAAATTGTGCTGAAATATGTTGAGATTGTGTACTTGTTTATGCAATTTTGCTAAAGCCAAATTGGATAACAATGGCTGAAAGTGATGCTCAGTATTTAATTCCATTGAACACTTTATCAAAAATATAAAATAATAGATAGTAATTAAATGGTGCAAGCAACTGATTAATGCTTTGTGAAGCTGCGTATGTAGTCTGCCCTATTGCTGCTGTTTTCAAACAAAGGGCTATGACAGTCACTCTATGCTTCATTGAGTTGTGTGAAAAAAATAAAACTTGTTGTACAATAAGGCCACTTGCATGGTCATTTCACTGCTGACATCTTGATACAAACCCCTTAGGGGTCTAACAGAGATCAGTTTATCAGTGCAGTAATAACCTCATTAAGTGCCAGGGAAATCATAAAGAATTAACGCTATAATGCGTTCGGATTTTGGTCATTATTATGTTAGGAAAAAATTATTAATAATACTCTGCTTGTATATAGGAATTCTTATGAGCAATTTGAGATACTAAATGGCAGGTGGGTCGGTCATGCTCTCTTTAGTCAGTGAGTTTTTGGATGAAAAGACAGGGGCTCTTAACTTCCACTCTCCTATTACTGTAGACCTCCTGTGCAGCATGGGACTAGTGACCTGAGCCAGTGCAGTGACACTGCCTTACCTCACAAGTCTCTTCATACACACATTGAGCATTCTTATCTGTCCAAGACAATATTAAGAACTTCAGCTTTAGTCCTTTAAATATAACTTTTAAAGACATCCATAGCTGAACAGTATTGTCTTGTGATTCATGCATAGCTAAGTTGCACCACAGAAAAGGTGGCTCATCCAGGTTTTCATAGATAAGGTCCTCCTCCATTTCCATAGTTGTTTTGATTCCCTCTAAAGAACTGTGACAGGTGACCTGAGTCTAATGCCAGATATCTTAGCAGCAAGTGTGAGGGGCAGCTGTGTGCTTGCATCCCCTCAGGAGCTGTTATAGCTGGTATTGCTAGCTATGGCTTTAGTTAACATCTGATGCCAGCTGGCACCTATGGAAATGGTGAGTGGTATCAGTTTCTTCAACTCTTCAGGAAAATAACATATTATTTTATGCACAGCAGCTCTTTTTGCAGTGTTCCTGGGTGATGGTGATTTGCTCTTTAAAGGCACTAAAATAAGTTGCTAATTCTGTGGAAGATATTTTCTGGATATTAACAGTGTCATGTCATTTTACTAATGAAACTATAAAGCACACCAAAGGCATTTCCAACTCTCCTCCGTAGTATAACATTAGGAAATGTCAGAACCATGGGTACTGACATACTAAACTTTACCTGGACTCCTGAGACCCAACCGGGCTTTGTGTTGTAAAGCACACAAATGCATATGATACTCAGAGGTTTAAAGTTAGATGTCCAGGTACCCAGGAGCTAGTCACATCATCAAAGATGCTCTTTAGGACAGAATGCAAATTCTGGTTTTTAATTTGCTTTTGGCTCTTGTTTTGTTTGGTTGGTTGTTTGTTGTGTTGTTTGTTTAGTTTTTTTTTAAATAAAGTGGCTTGGTGTGTAAGGAGGACAGAAGCAGACTCTACTTAGTGGTCCCCAGTGACAGGGAAAGAGACAATGAGCACAAATTGAAATGCCTGAAATTCTATATGAATGTCAGAACTTTTTTTATTATGAGTTGGTTGAACACTGAAACAGGTTACCCAGACAGGCTTTGATGTCTCCATCCTTTGAGATACTCAGAACCTGACTGGACACAGCCCAGGCCAACCTGCTTTAGCTGACTCTGCTCTGAGTGGGGAGCTGGAGTAGATGATCTCCAGAGGTTCCTTTCCACCTCAGCTATGCTGTGATTCCTCAGAGAACAAAAATTTGGTGCAGATTATGTAATGTTGTGGAAATAAGGAAATATTAAATATAGCCGTGGGAACATAGGACAGAAGATAGACTCTCCAAAAGGTATAGCAAAGAGAATTTACACACTTACTACCACAGCTGATGTATATTAGCTCCCGGAGAGAATGTAGAGCTTACTATCACCTCTGAGAGGAAGGCCAGGATGTGAGCTAATACTCAAGTCAGTGCTTAATTAACCAAGGAAAAAATATCAATAGAGGTGCATCTGAATGTCACAGATAATATGGAAATACAGTTTCTAATTTAATGCAGTACAGTCTCTAGACATGCCTACCCCATATAAATGAGATCTAGGCCATTATTAAATAGAAAGGATGATAAAGCAGGGAGAGGAAGGCTAATCTAAAACAGCTTGCTGCAACTTTATCAGAGATGTACTGATAGGTATCATCTGTGTTTCTGAACAACCATACGTTTCATAAATATTTGGTTTAAAGGGATTAATTTGTCATTCAGACTTTTGGTTACAAGTCAGTGCTCCACTATGGTTCAAATAAACAAATCTACCATTGTTTTTTTAACCTGAAGCCATTGGGTTGGTAATATAGTGTTGCCTGCAGAGTAGCAGCATCTTTTTCAGAGCTGCAGCAAGGCTTTCCTGCTGAACCTCAGCTAGAGAGGGTGCCCAGACCCTGCCTGGTATCTGCAGTATCTAAAGCAAAACAATCCCTTACCTTTTCACTGCAGATCCTGTGCTCCTCCATTCCTGAGAGTGGTGCTGGCATATGGATTTGGTCATATGCATTTACTTTATGTTACTGGAACATCTGGAAGTAATGTACCTGAAAGTAGAGAAAGGTGTTTTCTCTGCCATGGTTTTGGGAAACACAGTGTGGCAGATAGCTGACACTGTCATCAGCAAGAGTACCTGCTAACTGGGGAATCATTCAAACTGAGCTAAATCTTGATGTGTGCAATGCAGAGCTTTGTTGCCTTGGACTGAAATAACTCCAATAAATTGTGTACTACTGTTTCTTAGTAGGTCTGTAACAGCAGGTTATTTTGAAGTCAGATATGCTTCAGTGGCATGGATTTACACTGAATTTCTGGGATGTCAACATTGCAGTCTGAAAGGAAATGGTTCTAAAGTCATATCCAAGATGTTATGTTTTCCTTTTCTCCTGCTGCCTAAATAATCTATCCTACTTTAGTTGTGTCCTTATTTTCCTGCACTTGAGCTCTAAGATTTGCATAGCAGCCACAATGCTTTCTGCATAGCATATCAAATGGGATGTGTAGTCCGTAGCAACATCATCCGTTTCAGTTCATGCTATAAGCCTCTGCATTCACCCAACTTCATCCTTCACTGTGACTTTTGGGGACTTTTATGACAACAAAACAGTAAATCTTTTTTGATTTGATAAATCTCTCTGTAAGCATGTGTTCTGTTCATGAATAGTACTGGGTAGTCCTGGAAACTGTACATCCTTTCCTTATCAAACAAAGATAGTGTGAACAGTGATGATGGATATTCTTCTCAACCTCTTGCACAGTGGTCCAGAGTCTTCCAAAAATAATGTTAATACCAGCTATAGTTTCTACAGTTTGGGCACTTTTCTAGTATCAGTGGGAACATCCAATCCTGACATACAAGGCCTTGTTATTATTTAACACTACATAAATTAACAATTGTCCTTCAAAGTAAATCCACTGGTGGTAGTAATTATAATGGTCTAGAGAAAACCTGTAGACCAGGAGTTCCCTGAACTACTGTTCCTCAGAAGCCTATGTCAGAAAAGCATCACACAGGATATAGTCTTTTCCCAAGCATCTGCTGCTGACCACTGCTGGAAGGAGATTACTGTACTATGCGGATTCTTGCCTGGCCCAGTGCAGAAGTGATGTCCTCAAATAAGCCGCCTGCTAGGGTAACTTCTTGTTTCAAGTGATCAAAATTAATGTGAGCCAGCAATTTAATTTTTAAATGCTCCCTGTTCCATGACTACAACACATAGTTCTCTGGTTGTGTTAATGATGACTATATTCAGCTAGGTCAAAACAGTAAAAAGAGTAGCAAAAGGAAATACCCATGGAGAATGAAGGAAGCCTGGAAAAAATCAATATTTCTCAGCAAGAAAGCACCAATATTATAGAAAAAAAGTGATTTTTCATACCCACTAATAAGAAATACAATAACACAGAGAAGCTTTTGCTCTCTTTTGTGAAAAGAGAGGAAATATATAGATGGCTGAATCCATTCAGTTAGGAGAATAAGTAAGCATCATCAAGTACCTCTGTCTTTCACAGCATGTAATTGATTTTTAACTATTTTACACCTAGAGAAAGTAATCCTCGTGTGAAAAAAATCATTGGATTTTGAAAAAAAATCACAGGATTTTTCCATCAGTTCTTATTGAAGAAGGAGGTCAATGTCTGTGCAACCAAATATTGTCCCAGGGAAGCATATACTATAATATCACTCTGGACAGGTATGTGCACACAGTGTTTTGAATAAGGAGTCTGATTGTGCACCTCCACTGAAATCATTACAATTTCGTAGTGAGCTCAGTCAGAACAAAATCACAGGCACATTGCACGCACCCTAGGAGAAGCATGAGCAGCAGTTTAAGGATGCCCAGACCCAGATGTTGCTTTTTGCGCTGCAGTACTTCAAATTCCCTTGTCTGAAGATGTGACAAAGGTTTCTCTTGGCCACGACGGGCTCTGTGCTGTTCGGTCACTGCTCCTGTTTGCCCTCACTCTCCAGGCAGAGCACCGTGAGCATGCTTTCTGGCTCTCATGTTGTTCTCTGAACACCCTCTGATCTTAAGCAACAACGCCAACCTGCGTAATAAGGTGCCCTGCTGTGTGTTCCCTTTTTGTGCTTCATGCCAGCTACTGGCCAGGAATATCGCATCACTGCACAGTAATGTTTCCATTAATGGAGCTGTGATTTCCTGGTGCTCCATATACTTTTATTTTGTGTTCATATGCACAACAGCCTGTATCTGTGCTCTGCAGAAGGATGCATCCAGAATTCATTTTCTTTCTCATGTAATATGAAAGGTATTTCTGAAAGAGTAACCAGTGAAGTGGTGAGAATCCTCTAGGCTTTGAAGTCTAAGCTTTGCTGGTGTGATTAGTTTAAATGAATCATTTGCCATATAGGGAAGTGGTATTGATGGGCTTGGGTGTCTTCACCCCCCTGTTCTGTTTTGAAATTTGATATCTCCCAACAAGTGCTATTTGGAGCAAGCTCAAAGCTGCTGTTGTGTTTCTGTCGTGGTTTAGCCCCACTCGGCAACTAAGCACCACGCAGCCGCTCGCTCACCCTCCCCCTCCCCGGTGGGATGGGGGAGAGAATCAGAAGGGCAAGAGTAAGAAAACCCACGGGTTGAGATAAGAACAGTTTAATAATTGAAATAAAATAATAATAATAGTAATAATAATAATAATTGTAATGAAAAAGAGAACGAGAGAGACAAACAAAACCCAGGGAAAAGAAAACAAGTGATGCAACCGCTCACCACCCGCTGACCGACACCCAGCCAGTCCCCGAGCAGCGATCGCTGCCCCCCGGCTAACTCCCCTCGGTTTATATACTGAGCATGACGTCATATGGTATGGAATAGCCCTTTGGTCGATTTGGATCAACTATCTTGGGCTGTGCCCCCTCCCAACTTCTTGTGCACCTGGCAGAGCATGGGAAGCTGAAAAAGAAAGTCCTTGACTAGTCTAAGCATTACTTAGCAACAACTAAAACATCAATGTGTTATCAGCATTCTTCTCATGCTAAATCCAAAACACAGCACTATGCTAGCTACTAGGAAGAAAAGTAACTCTAACTCAGCTGAAACCAGGACAGTTTCCTAACAGGAGCCCTCCAATATATGTGCAAAGAGGAAATTATCTGGTATTTCTGAGCTGTTCTTTTGGTTGCCCATGTGCTACTTTACAATAAAGGTGTTTGAGAAGATGGTGGTGGGTGTGTAATATAAGCTTAGTTGGAATCTTTCCTCTCCAGAAGCCTCGGGCACTTCTCAAGATACATGTTTCTGACTCACAGAGTTAGACAATTGCAAATGCTTACAAGAGCAGATGCAAATTGTCTATGCACCCAGCTGGACCTCTTCTGTAAGTTACTCCGCTCCTCAGACAGTCTCCCGCAATGCGGATTTGTCTTGGTGTTTGTTGCCTCAGTCTCATCTCCTCCTCATTAAAATGAGCTCTCAGCCAACACAACCAAGACACATCTGCCATTTATGTGGTTCAAACTTCCCTGTGGCTGGATATTCAGATAAACTGTATGATAAGAAGACTCACTTATGCTGAAGACTGACTTGATTTACCAACACACAAAAAGATCAATTGAAGAACTCATCATAAAAACCATTTTAGTCTCTCAAACCCTCTTGTTACTCAACTACTCTGTTTCTGCTTTCAGCCCAGGAACAGAGAGGACAGTAGGATCCAGAGATAGCTGGAAGCTGTAGAGGTATTGGGGGACCAGCATATTTCTGTCATCATTTAAAGTCTGGCTGGAGTGTTACTTTTATGTGTTTGAATCTTCCTGTGGATGGTCATCTGCATGCTGACAGCCCAACACCCATGTGGATTGGGTCCAGTAAGGCTTGCCAGAGCATCACTGTTGAAACCTTCTATGACTCTGTGTGCAGTCAGCATGGTCTGCTCTAGCTGAGCAGGGTTTAGTCATGGGATACTTTAAGTCAGGCTGGGCACTCATCCTCCCTCTTCTTCTTACAGACCAACAACTGCAAAAGCAAGCTGTCTGACTGAGAGCCTGAGGAGAGAACAGCTGGGTCTATGGCATGTGCTAAAAAAGAGCACAGACTTTACGTATACATGTTTAGAAAACCTATGACATAAGAGTGTTAAAATGACAAAATTAAGTTCACAGAAGTTGAGCTTTCCTATGTTTTGTATGCAACCTTAATTCACCTATTTTACACACTTGAATTTTGTTAATCCGTAATTATGGGATTCCACACTATATTTTTTTTGCTTGGACCTTTTCTTAATTTAAAAATTAACATAATGAAGTGTGCTCTGGAGATAACTCAACAGCCTGTAGTGAATGAGCACCAAAGCCTTTCCTGTTGCAGAAAGTGAAGAGCACGTAGCCAGTGATGCAAGGATCTGCAGCAGGAAAAGTTATGGTTTTGTGATGGCTTTCTCTTGTGGCAAGTGAATAGCAGGGAAATGGATTTCATCTCCACATGCGCCAGAGAACTCTTATCTAATTCTTAGCATCCTTCTTGCATCAAATGAAACTTTTCAAGGCTGGTTTCTACTTGTGAGTTTGTCTTTTTTTGTGGTACACAGCTAAGATCCCAGGGTTGTAAACTGGGTAACTGTTGAGCAATCACAGTTCCAGCTGAAAACACTGGAATCTTAATCTTGAATGTATGAAGTACTGTATAATAGTCTGAAAACACGAGTTTTAAACAGCTTTGTTAGGTACAAAAGTTTAGCTAGTACTTCTTACTCAGTTCGTGTTCCATAAAGATGGCAAATCTATAACCTTAACACCCCGGAAAATTTATAAAGATGAATGCATTGATGTCTGAAGCATTCATACTATTCTGATAAGCACCACAGAAAAGCCTATGAAGAAATGAATAATTCTGTTTTCAAAGCAGAATCTGAATAGCGTGCAATAAATAATGCCTGGTGAGAGTGAATAATGAAGGGAAAATAAAGTATTGAAAGCTACACATTAGTTGAACGTTGCTCATTCTGCACACTGAATGAGGTAAGGGTCTTATGGAAAAGAGCATATGTGACAGTGTCATTTACAGTGCTATCATGGTGCCTGTGCACGAAGCACATGAATTACTGTTTCACAGGCAACCACACCATTTTATGTGCTTGATTAGCAGCCTTTATAAAGTAAGCATAGCATAGTTTTTGTGTGCAGTAAATAAGTTACATGGTTTTTTAACTCATTTGAAGTCCCTACTTCAAGATCTGATGGCTCTGAAGCCTTTTCAGTTGAATGGTACTAGGGATATTCTATTCTTTCATGTGGCGGAACAATATATTCTCCCTGCTTTAGTTCTCTGAAATATGTGAACTATTTTGTCTGAAACTAAGAAAGAAAATAAGGAGTCAGCCTGGTGCAGGTATCTCACATAATGGATTTTATTAATACTGTAAGTAAAAACACAATTCGATCATGGAAAGTACTGGTCAGGGGCTAAGACATCCCTTGGTGACTTCAGTGTTTCCTGTTGTACCACTGTTATTTAGGAACGTGGTGGTGGTTCATGCACCTCACAACAGTAATGACTGGAGATGCCAGTCTAGTCTTTTCCTTGGCAGTCTTGTTTATATTTATGTCCTATGTTGCTGTTACTCACAGAAAGAAAAATATGTGTAATTATCCACCTTCAAGGATAGAGGGGCAGTTTGGTCAGCCTCCAGGTGGTGAGGATGAATTGCCTGGTTTCGTAAGTGTTTGTTGTAAACAAATACTGGTTAACACTGATACGATTCAAGGCTCTACATGGAAGACAGCAATGCAGTATATAGAGATGTGAGCTAGATGGAAGTGAATCATGTGAGGCGTTCAGGTTGCTCACAAGGTTGTTGTGAGGATGGTTTTATAAGTTCGCTGCTGCCTAGATAAATATTAGCACTGATGACACAAGAAGGTGTCAGAAGATGGTGGTTAGTCTGACTTCCCATATGGCAGAAGACAAAGAATTTGGGATTTGCTGAAAGCCATGAACAGCCTCAGGGTCATTAAGTAATAAGCTCCTCTGCGCACAGCAATAATTAAAGAAAGGCTACCATTCAACTTGAATTTTACTTTTCAGCCTTTTTTAGGGACACTCTTCAGTTTTTGTCCACTGACAAATTCCCATTCTGCTGTGCAGGACTCAGACACTGGCTTATTTCAAGATAAATTATCTTAAGTACTGGTAACTTTAAAATCTGAATCCTTGTGCACTTGATATAAAAAAAAAAAAAAACAACCCCAACCACCATGTTGCACTATGTTCATTGTTTACTCTTGCATTTAATCACAGGAATGCTGTCTTGCCCTTTGAGTTTCCTTTGAAGATGGATGAATTCCCGGAGATGTCTAAAGCAAACGAGGGGGCTTTAACTTAACACGAGAACAATGACAATTTAAAAATTTTATAAGGGTGCCAACCATGCTGGTTTAATTTTTGATAAGGGATGATACTATGTTTCTGCATTTTTAATAAAGAGACTGACAAAAGAGTTGTTTAAGCTACCTAGAGAGACTAACTTCTACAGCAGGACTGTACCCAATTCAAACATTAATGTAAAGATACCAGGACAGTCTGTCTTAAAAGACTGCCATGAAATACTTACTAGTGTTGCTGCATAAAAGTCAAAAGATTACTTTTGATTTTCAGACACATTATACAATGCTTTAGATTCTTAAAATTGATTTGGAAATAATTTTGATATTGTGAAAAACTGGCGTACTAAAAATCCATGAAAATACCACCCCACACTGCAGGTAAAACCAGAGAGAACTTAACTCTACTGGATTTCTGTTTGTTAAGGGAAGACTTTTATCTTATATTACCAGAATTTTTTATGTGTTTTGGAAAGATAAGTAATTTCAGGTTACTAAACTCTTAAGCATATAATGTACAAAAAGGATTACTGCTGCCATTGGTACAAATTTCATTCCAAGTACATGATATGTGCTATGATCTATAGATCATAACAGAAGCATATAAGGCACAGTAATATTTAATTTTTTTTTTATTTGCACAGTCTAGCCTTACAGATTATCCTTGCATAAGAAGAGCAATGTTTATGCATGAAACATTTATACTACGAGCACCACTGCAAGAAACATGCCTGGACACTTTTGCTCAAGGTCAGATTTGTCCACTTCGGCTATTTTGGGGTGGAGTTGAGTTGTGAATTGAGACCTATCATCATCCATGCATCAGATATGCTAGGTGGGCTGCATGGTAAGAAGAGGGGCTCAGCTGATGGGGAATAGGGCTTTTGGTATGGCTTCAGTGCATGCAGGGCCCTACTACCTGGTACACTCCCTGGTTGCAAGGCAATGCCATGGCCTATATACCAACAATGTCTTCTCCGCAGCAGATCACAGAGCAGTCTGACCATCTGCATCCTGCATATGTGACCACAGATGGGGGGAGAGAGGTCACAGTGCAGAGCTGCGCATGGATTTGATATGAGCCTCACTGTGGGGAGTGTGCAACAGGAGATACATACATTGCTCTCAGCTCTGTGGGTAAGATGGAGAAGAGAAGAGAAGAGAGAAGAGAGAAGAGAAGAGAAGAGAGAAGAGAAGAGAGAAGAGAAGAGAAGAGAAGAGAAGAAGAGAAGAGAAGAGAATATTTTAGTTGGAAGGGACCTACAATGATCATCTAGTCCAACTGCCTACTTGTACAAGCTTTTGGTTGCCTTTCGTAGGCCTGTTCAGCCCTGTCTCATTTTCCTTCCCTCTCTGAAATGGGTCCTGCATAAATTTTCCTGGCCTGGCAAATTTCTGAGAGGCCAATAATGCTGTTAGACCCTAGACGAACATGAATAATAGCCTGTTTGCACAGCTGATAACTGAGCTGTAAAAACGAATCTGCTCCCAGATGAAACTTGACATGCAAAATTTAAGCTTGGGGACCAATTCTTTGTACGTATTCTGAAAAAAAAAAAAGGCTTGGACTGCTTAATTTTTATTCACCCTTAAAATAAAAACTGTCCAGGAGGATCAGCAGAGAAAGCTTCTGTGTTTTGACATAGCACTTGAAATTAGCTTTAAACATAAAATACAGCAAATGTTTAATCTGTAATAAAGTTGAATCTGCTCATTTTGGAGAAGAACAATGGCCGAGGGTCGAAGCTCTGGGTTCTGCAGTTGCCAGATGGGATCATTTCCAAAAGGGAATTTGGATGGTAATCAGTGTCCGCTGGGATCCATGCCCACCGCTCCGAGTCCGTGTGCCACAAAGGAGAGATTAGGGGCAGAATGAGAATGTGCAGGGCTGGCACGAATCAAAGGGACTCCCTGTAAAACCTATTACATCTGCTCTCTGAAAAATGCATAGAGAAACTGACAGTCAGGAAAATGCCATTTTGATTGTGCTTTGATGGCTGGGAAGCTAAAATTGTATGGGTGGGTGGCTAAGTGTAACTCCATGTCCATGCCAGCTTCATTTGAGTGAGACAGCCAGAGTCAGGCCAGTTTTCATTGTCCTTTCAGGACTTTCAGAGCAGCAGGATAAATAAAGGAATGAAATGGGGAAATGAATTTATAGACTTGGGTTGTCAAATGACTAACAAAAGGCCCAAACCTTGGTGTTTTGTCCTATTGATTTTGTTTTGGCAAGGCAAAGATAAGATTGCAAACCTATACAAAGGGAGGTGGCCTTGACTTCCCTCTGTGCCTTTGTGAATGGCTGGGTGATCTGCTGAATTGAAGTTTCACTTTCGGACTGAAAGCAGGTGTTACTCTACACTGAATTATGAGCTACAAGCACTATGGCATGTTTTTGGGACCCACAGAGTTGGCTAGTATTAAATCAAAACAGACCCCAAATGTTTGGATGGGAATATCTGAATTTCTCCAATGTCTGCTTTGTAATGGTAAGAGAAACAATCCACATCCCAAGTCAAGTTTCAGGTGAACTACAAGGACTTGTCATGATCTTTGGGAGCCCATGTTAATCCTTGAGGCCTGTACCCTCTAGCAGGTGAGTGTGGCCATGGTTTGAGCCCTAGCCCTCTAAACCAGCTGAAGAACATGAGCTGCTTTGACCTCATCTGGCCACGGGATGTATCATTTTCCAGGGGAAAGGGAACAGCTGTGCAGGGCTGCGAGGTTGGCTGCAGCCCTTCAGTGCTCTACTCCAGCACTTTGTGTTGGCCTGGTGTTGCCCTTCTGCCCTCCTAGGGATCATGGGCCTCCTTCGCAAGTACCAAGACCAGCCTTTGATGACTACTGTACAACAAATATCTGGCAATCCTACCAAGTGGCACAGGTTATATTGAAATAAATAGAAAACTTATTTAAAAAAATAGTAACTCTGAGATTAGCTTGGACATGTTTAAGCTTTCTAAAGAGTGAATGAAAAGGAGACAGGGTCTTTCTGAGACAATAGCAGGAGTGTCATGAGTAAAAATTCAAGTGCTTTAACCAAGTGCTGTGGGAAGTGCTTGTGGAAGTTCAAACTGTATGAGTCTGACAAGATCTATGCAGACATACAAATGCATAAATACTGTGCTTTATCAGAGCCATAGGAGAACCCAGGGCTGAAGCACAAGAGGAGCAGCAAATCAAGGACCAGCTGAATTAGTAGGAGCTGCTTTAGGTTGGTTTAGACTACAAGTATCTGTCTTCTTGTATTCTTTCAGGCTTGATCCATCTTGGTGAGAACTTAACATCTGTGGAACTGAGAGACACTTTTGCTTTTGAAGGAAGAATTGGGGATGGGTGAATATTTTGAAGGGTGTACTAGTAAGGGTGGGAGGAGAGCTGTTTTGTGCTTCTAGAAACTATGTCTCTAGGACATGTTATTCTGAAGTGCATCTATCACTTGGTGCTTTATGAGATATGACAAAATGCCACAGGGGTTGAGCCATCAACGGCTGTTGTTGCAACATGGTATAATAAGCAGGAAATCTGAAAGGACATTTTTTCTGAAACTGTTTAAAAGAACTGTAGCTCTGGGAGTGCACATACACATGTCTATCACTCATTCAAGCATGGATTCTACACATGGCGTCAGCTCTGTCCTAACATTTGTGAGAAAAGGTTTCTCAACTTCAAAGAAACAAGTTTTTCACAACTCAGTTACATTGATAACTCTTCTCAAATGTATGGACAAATGTAAACAAGGCTGCATTTGTGTGACTTTCATATATCTCTAATGAAGCTGAGCACAGAGACACCCGGAAGAATTTTATTTTTGACTAAGCAAAACACCATGCAAAGTGAAGAGATACTTGAACCTGAGGCCTACATTTGCAAGATGATAATTGGATTCTTCTTCTCTCCTGGAAAAAAGATCTCCCAGTGTTTCCCTTTTCTTCCCCTCCCCCCATTCCTATTTTGGGGCAATTTTAAAAAATAGTTTGATTTTTATCCACTTTGAAAAACAAATAATTCCGCTCTGACCAAGCTCAAATATTTTGATTACACACAAGACTCCATTCATTCTCTTGTTATTTAGGAAATGAAAGTGATGAGATGGCAATATCTAATGGGATATCTTTGAAAAAAAATTAAAGACAAGCTAGTAAGTCAAAAGAGAAAGCAAGAAAAAAACACTCAGAATCCAACCTCGAAAAACATGCTTTTAATGAGCTCTCACTTTAAAAAGGAAAACAAATGTTGAGTTCATATTCCTTCATGAAGAAGGACAGCCTTGTCTACCAGCTATAAGAATTTACAAATTAGGCAACTTAGACTCTGCCTGCCGCTTAGCACAAAGGCATAGATTCAGCCCTAGCTTGAAAGCAAGATGGGTTTTAAAGTGTTCTGCTGTCATACAAAATCCATACAAATATAATGAGAAACATTAGACATCATCCTAAATTCCCATTTGGGTGTTATTTTCTCATTGATGTTGTAATTAATGCTAAAATAATTTGTCTGTGAGCCTTCAAGAAGCTTAGAGCTTTCCAGAGGGCTGCTAGGAGCTGAGGGAATTTTGCACCTCACAGAATCAGACCTTGTCTCCACTTCTGCCATCCATGCACAATACACCACTTCTTTGCAGCATTGGGGCCTAAACAAATAATGTGTGGGAGAAAAATGGAGAGAGTGTCTAGCTTACAGAATTTTTAAAAAGGAAAAAAAAATCCAGGCTTGGTTCTGCTACTAGGTTTCACTGTTTGTGTCTAAGCCCTTTGGGAGCCATAGAGCAAACAGCAGTCTGTGGTACTAATCTGCTGCTTTACAGCATTGGTATATGGTCACTGTAGAGTTACACGAGACACTGTCAACTTCAGTTTTGCTCCAATTCATGATTCCTTTGTTAGTAGTAACAGGATAAATAGTTTGAAGTGAAACATCTTGAAAAAATCCCACTGTACTTGTTACTAACTATGGCCTCAAGTCTGCATTTCTGTTAGCTTTCACGGTGATTAGCCACTGTACGACAGCAAAGAGCAGATCCATCTATAGCAGTGCTCCTCTAGCATGCAAAAGATCTTGCCAGACACCTAATCCTCACTTGTTTTCTTCTCAGTCCCTTCATTCCTACGCTGATTAAAATTAATGGGAAAGGTCCCTATTGTGACTGTAGGTTTGGTTGCATTCAAAGATCTATTGTCTAGGGATACTGTGATGGCAGGGTGTTCAGCCTTGGGATGGGAATCAAGGGCAGAAGCCTTCTGTGTTAACTCCTCTCTAGCTGAATAAAAAACTTCACCAATGGACTGCAAAGCATCTCTTATCTTCCCCCTACTCCCTTGACAGAGCCACTATAGAGAGGCAGGAGCAAGAGCATGAAGTGGAAAAAGATGGATTTGAAGCCATACTGGAAAAGTATTGTGAGTAACTCTCCAGGAAGCCACGTTCCCAGGGAACTGCTCTTCCCAGCTACTTTGGGATCCTTACATGGCCAGAGTACTGCTGAATGGTGCTGGGTAATATTTCAGTTGATTTGCTAAGGAAAACCAGGAGATGGTAGTCAAAGTGGACTGACTTGGGTTTGCAGCAAGTCAGAATTGCTCTGAAGACAAGAATCTGTGAGTGTGAGATACGGGCTGATATCTGTGCATGTGTCTATGCAGTTAGTGAATGTGTGATGCAGTGTGTTTTACATTTAAGTAGAAGCTTTTGTCACTAAATGTTGCAGTCTCATACTTGGACAGCAAGTACCACTGAGATTTTGTCTGGCCAGCAGTGTGGCAGTGTTATATCATTCTGATACTTATGCTTGAATAAAGGAGAACTGCGTGACAGTTGTAGGACAAAGAATTTTGGCTGTGGAAGTGAGAGATTCTGGCTTGTAGGAGAGACAATTCTTGGATGATAAACTGATGGGGTTTGTAGTTTGATTTAAATCTGATTGTGTGATGTCCTCCTTTCTTTACTAGGCCATGAGCTAACTAAAAATAAGGATGTCATTAGAAGACTTTGAGTGTGCCAAGGGGGTTAAATTGACCTTTTAGGCATGAAACAAGCAAAAGGAAAGTCCCAGTGGCTGTGAAAGGTCCCTAGAATGTGAAAGGGGAAGATGGATCCAGTAGACAAAGTGGTACAGAGCATGGGTTTAAATAAGAACTATGAAGAGCAAAACAGCAAACAGCTGACTTAGGGGATTGGAGTCCTCTGGAAAGAAGCTGAAGTTCAAAGAGAATAAAATTAAGTTAAGAAACAAAAGAGATTATAGAAGATATTGAACAAAGCATTTTAAAACAATAAAAGTTGCAAAAATAAGAGCGTAGAAAAGGGAGATCAATGTATGGACACCATTTAGTCAGATAGAAATACAAATATGAATTGGAAAAAAACCCTAAAGAATTTAAGTACTAACTTGCTCTCACACACACAAAGGAGGATTTGTGCAAATGAAAAGTAACATCACCTGGCATTAAAAGTGCCCTTACAAAGAGACAGACAGGGATGGCCACAATGATGTAACAGGGCTGGAGAGTAAAATGTTAATGGACACCGATGCTACAGTAACAGTGGTCAGATGCATGAATTAGGGGAAATTCCTATAGCCACATGGACAAGAGTGGAAGTATTTAAGGAAGTTAGTAGGGGAAAATTTTTAATTGAGAGCTCTTGGAAATCAGTCTAGGGAAAACTACGAAAAGAGAGGAAGTAGAAGAAATTTTTCTGTGCAGTTTAAAATGGGCAGATTTTGAAGAAATTAATCAAAAGTGAAAGGCTAAAGTATCTTAACAGACAAAAACAGTAAGCAGAACATTTTAAAACAGAGTATTAAACAAGGTGCAAGCAAAAGTAGGTTCAGTAATCTCAAAAGTAGGAAGGAAGCTTGTGAAAAGTATTAGTCATTTTGAGCACAGTAGGTAAAATCCAGGATCTATCTAAGAGTCTTAGGGACAAGTCCTGATCAGAAGTGAACCTATATTTATACTCCACTGGGTTTGTGGCTTGTTTTGTGCTTTACTTAGTAGAAGCAGCAGAAAATGAATTTTAGTTTTAAATGTAGTATACAATACTACGTATGGCTGAAAACTCACGTAGTTTTGGCAAGAGAATTTTATTTTAAAATGTAAATAATATTGCAGGTACTGACATATCATTTGGCAGTTTAAGGGATGTGGCTGCTAGTGCATTGGTTCAACTAACTTTAATTAAAAGGTTTAATTTAAGTATCTGTTTGCAAACCATATTACATTAGCATATCTAAAAGCCATGAGGGGATTGAAGGAATTAAATTTGTCTAGTTGAAAGACAAGCCTGAAAAAGTCAGCCTAATGGACAGGGGATATTTTCAAAGGTTATTATACAAATAGAGGAGGACAGGTTTTAAATGTCCATTTGAAAGAAGAAAAAGATTGTAGAAGGACATTAAGTTTTTTGAGGGAAAATGAGGCGGGGCGGGGGGTGTTAGTACAAATACCTTCAGAAAGTTGGTATCCACGGCTTGAAGTGTTTCAGCAGATAGACTGGAGACTTCCCAGTGGAAGCACATGTACACTAGTCCTGTTCTTTCTCTTCCCTGACAGTCTGTCTTTTTTTTTTAGATTTAGCAAAGATATTACTGGAAAAAAAATGAAGCACCGTCCCTTCCTCCATACTTGAGAGAGCTCTCTTTGGCTGGGACTGTCTCTCTGACAGTGGTCACAGGGCAACGGAGGTCCATGGCTTGTTGACATTCTTGATTGTGAGTGGCAGTAAATAAGCCAGGGTGAGTCTGATACTGCTCTAACTTGGCACCATCATGCCCAGGTTATCAGTGTTAAACTAGATGGCATCTGTTGCCCATTTCTAAGTCAGTGTGGATGGTGTTGGTCACCTCATCTTGCACAGCTAGTCTGTGGCCTCTTCAGCGGTGACATGGTGAACACTAAAATGCTCCTGTGTATCGTACATCAGGTGGAAGTGCTTGTACCATATTGCTTGGGATGGATTTTTGGTCTGAACCTGTGTAGCGTTCTTCTGCAAAACAAGGGAAAGTGTACGTATAGTGGAAAAAAGCTGGAAACACCAGATGAACTTGCATTAAAGTAAGTTTGGTGCATTGCTTTTTACATGCTTCTGAATTACTTTTCCAATTAAAATAAAATCTGTGGTTGGGAGGGTGTGTATATGCACACCTGTGTGAATAAACAACAAAAGAACCTGGTATACTAATATAAGCCTGCAGAAAATCCAGTGTGCAGAATACCAGTTATTCATCATGATACTGGAGAGACTGCTCTGATGTATAAGCTGTAGCTATCATGAGATGCCTATGGATCTAAGTGACCAATTGTTGCAAAATGTATGGAAAAAAGATCTGGGTTCTGTGTTAGGGAAAAAAAGTAATCTAGCTATAAATATCAGTTTGTGAAATAGATCAAAGAAATGGTGTGGATGATGAAAGACACAGAGCTAGCTGATGTGGAGCTCTATAGAAATAGCATTTCACTGTTTTGATGTACCTGTATCAGATTGCTCTGATAGCGGCAGGCTGATTTGTGCTAGTTTGTGTTGCTTAACGTGCAGTGGTATGTGACCAGAAGTAGAGGCAAATTAGCAAATGACACATACAGCAGGTTATTGAACTGTCCCTTCCTTCACAGCAGTCTGACACCATCTGAGAGCCTCCTGCTCTCATCATCTTTGTGCCCTGGGGCTGAGGCTGCCCACTTGCTGGTTGGTCTGCCTGAACTTTTAGGATGTCTTTGAATGTTTAGTTAGTAGATAGAGGTAAAACATACCAGTCACTCAGATGCAGAGAAAAAAGAGTTGACACAGCAGCCTGAGCCTAATTCCTAATAAAAACTATACATAACAGCCAGCAGGGAAAGAGTCTGCTACAGCAGGAGCCCTGTACTAGCTTGAGAACTGCTGAACAAAGCTGGATCAACCAAAAATAAGGAACATGTAGTTCAACTCTGTGCTGGTCTTCTAAAAATCATTAGGATGGCACTGTGTTCCTAAGTTCACTTATGTTACTTTTAGGCTGAAATATTTCCATGCATGGCAAGAGCACACATTCTGTGCTATACACCTGGAGCCATCAAAGACCAAGCAGGGGCAGAGCAATGTGAAGTTATCACACAACATGTAGAGCTGGGGAACTCCTTGCTTCAGGATGTGACTTTTACTTACATTACATTTAAAAAGGAACGGATATTCATGAAAAATTATTCAGGACCATTTGAATACAAAGACACTACCACTGTCTCAGGAAGTCCTCAAGCTACTTAATGGCTGGAAGATAGGAAACTATTCTGGGCAAGCATTGCTGCACGCTGTCTCTGGTCTTACATTCGCTCTCAGGCATCTGCTATCAGCTGCAGCGTGGGTCAGAACGAGCTACAGAGACCCTTGGTCTCACCTACCACAACCAGTCTTGAGATTAGGAGACAGGCTGGTTTCTGTGTCAAATCTATAAGCAAACTCCGTTGCCAACTAGCAAATGCAGTATATTAGAATGTGTTTTGTATATGATGGTTACTAAATGTTGCATATTAGCTGTTGGAGACTTACTGCTTGGCCAAATATGCCTGTGCTGTTGCTTTACAGATTTCCATGCAGTCTGGATAAAAGACGCGTGAGTTCCTGTTCCAGCTTCTGACTCAAGAGGTGAGCTCCTGGAAGAGATGCACCTTGGGAGGTAAATTAACAGTCTCAATTAACTATTGGAACATAATGGATAAAACTAGATTTAATTTCTCTTACATACCAAATGGTTTCCCTTGCCCAATTTACTTCCCTTTCGGCACCTCTAGTTTGCTTCTTGCCTCTGCAATTCCTTGGAGACACATATGTCCACAAGATGGTACTAGGCTACAAGTAGCCCCTACAATGGCTGGTCAGTGAAGGCTGTTGAAATTGCTGTTGGTCAGGTGTCATCAGAGCAATTTACTCAAAAAAAAGCTTATTAATATTGTTTTCTGTGAGAGGCATTCAGGCCAAAATCCCTGTTTGTGTTTTGTTTTTTTTTTAATAAAACAAAATTCTGATAGGAATCATAGCAAATCATTGCTGTGACTGATGCTCTGCACACTTGCACCTGTTTCATACTGGATAGCTTCATTATTGCCTTTGGAGCCACTTTCAATTTAAACTAATTTAGGAAAGAGAAGAACGAGGCCAGGAATTATAGTAGCTTTATGACTCTGTGTTTTGGCACATTTAGAAAAGAGAAATTTGACCTAATGTATTATGAATACCTCATTTGCTTTAAGCAATTATTGTCATCTATCACATTGATCCAGCCAACACAAACATGCACTACATTTTGCATGCTAAAAAATTGTTCAAAAAGGCTTGAATAAATTGTTAATACTCTATAAGCTGCTAGTGAAATAGCTCAATGATTAGCTCTTTTCCTCTTCACATGATTCAAACGCATTAGTGACACTACTAATGACTTGCAAAATTTTTGTTAAAGGCACAGGTGCATTTTTAAATGGCAGACCAGTTCTGAAGTCAATGGCATTTCAGGGTTTGAAACTGAAAAGTTTTATTACATGAGTTTATGTAAAATTAGTCCTTGACTATTTTTTAAGTAACGCTCCACATATAATCGTGTTGTGATGTTAGATTCAAGTTACTCCTGAAAAATATCTTTTCATAATAAGATTACTGAAATACTCTTAATCCTGACTGTATGAACAACGCTGCAGTGTTAAAGACAGTGAACCGCTTTCTCATCAGCACTGTGCACATGGAGCGATAAACACAGCCCCTGATAGCTTGTGAAACATCTCCTTTGTAATTACTGGTCAAACCGCATCCCATAAGCAGTAGCAAGGGCGAGCCATTCCTGCGAAGGGAGGTTGCCACCTTTCGTGTACTTCGTACTTGTTTCACTAATTAGAACACAATTAAGTGGAGATGACCACATCGGTATGGTCAGAATGGAATCCCTCAGTGGGAGATCTGAAGTAATGAGGAGAGCACGCAGTCTGTGACTCAAGGCCATTTACAAGAGTCCACGTGTATAATTGACTTAGTAACATTTAAGATCATGAACGAGGCCGTCACTGTAACCGGGCATACGGAGGGAGGCTCACGACCAGAGGGCCCGACCCTGCGCCCGTGGTTCAGTGCGGCGCAGGCCAGTCTATCCCAGCAAGAGCTCCGGGGCTACCGGAGCGGGGCCTGGGCCCGCCCCGCTCGCCCAGCGCCCTTTCGCTGCTGGCTGCCCAGCACCGCCTACCCGGAGGCGCCGCCACCTTCGCAGTCCTGGCGGGACTTAGCCCCTCGCGGAGCGGCAGCAGGTGGGCCCGGCCGCTGCCCGCCCGGCCGCCGACGCGGTGCAGGCCACCGGCCTCCGCAGACAGGCCTGGAAATGCGTGCCCGAGCGCGGCGTGTGCCATCTGCGGGGCTTTCGGTGGCCGCCGCTGCACGGCGGCGCCGAGGGAGGCGTTCCGCAGGTGTCCCTCCGGGTACGGCCCCGTCGATGCTCGTCCTGGTGGCGGCGCTGGGCGGGGTGGGGGGGGGCGGCCGCTCTCTGCGGGGCA
>VYZW01001268.1:7490-29087 GCA_013401315.1 Balaeniceps rex | reverse complement strand
TCAGCGCCGGGGCGGCCGCGGCGTGCGGCAAGTGCGCGCCTCGCCTCGGCGCTCCCGGGGAGGGGGCGAGCGTCCTGCCTGCCCGGCCATCCAGGGGCGTGCGGCCGCAGGCAGCTGCTCGCCGCGGTGCCCCGCGCGAGGGCCGGGCACGCTCGGGGGTTGCGACCTGCGGGGGCCGGACACGCTCTTTAGCGGGCGAATGCAACCCGGCCGCTGGTGACAGGAGCTGCCACCTTTAATCCCTTTCTGAGGAGATTTGTGCCTCATCAAAGCAGCGCTGCACCGTGTCTGCAAAGCAGATTTGCTCCGTCCCCTCCGTCCCCCCACGCCCTCAACTTCAGTTGGGTCAGTTCCCTTTTCCCGGGACGGCGCCGGTGCCTGTTTCCCCCCGCGTCCCTGGGTATCTGTGCGTTTTGCCCCGGTAACGGACGCGCAGGAGGTCCCAGCATCGCTGTGCTTTATAATTTTTCTTTGTCTTTTGCATTTCGGGTTTAACCATCTTCTATTCCTAGGCTCCTTTTCCCCCTGCCTTTAAAACAATGCGGGGAAGCATGGAGATGGTCCCTTTTATCCCTGCACAAAGCAGCCTCGGGATCACCGCCGTCCTCCCGCGGAGGCGCATCTCTCCCAGCCGGCACCGAGCCCCCCCTCTGCCCTGGCGAGCCCAGCCCCCGCCCTCGGCCGGCGGCTCCCGGCGCCCTGCCCAGCTTGTGCGCGGGCGGGGAGGCGGCCCCGGGATGCCCCCGCTGGGGGAGCGCGCCCCGCTGACCCAGGCACGGCCCCGTGTTTCGCAGGCGCCGTCAAGGAGTGCGAGGAGGACCAGTTCCAGTGCCGGAACGAGCGGTGCATCCCCGCCATCTGGAAATGCGACGAGGACGACGACTGCTCGGATAACAGCGACGAGGCGGATTGCCGTGAGTGTCCGTCCCCAGGCGCGGTGGGGCGGGGAGCCGGGGATGGGGGCCCTCCCTGCGCCGAGCCTGGAAGGGCGCGCTTCCCGGCTGCGCTGCGCCTCTTTTTTTATGAATGAATGAATGAAGTCGCGCCGTCCCCGGCTCCGGCGCCGATTGGCTGCCGGGAGCAGCAGATCCGTGACGCAGCGGCCGGGCCCGCCGCGGGGTAGCGGCTTCTCGCTGCCGGCCGCGGCCGGGCCGACTCGGCCGGGGACAGCCGGAGGGTGATCTGGCAGCGCGAGTCCGGCGGAAGCGCTCACCTGGCAGCTCCCTGCCCGCTCCCTGCCCGCCGTCAGGTTCCGCCCTTGCCTCCAGCGACGTTTCTGCTCGGGGCGTCTAAAGGGAACGGTGCAGTTTGTGTCCTCGGGAGAGTTGGGAGAGATGTTTAAGCCCGGGGGAGTCTGTGCTCAGGGCCAGTGACGGGTGCTCATGTGAAACCGCTGCATCCTACAAGATGTGGGGTTGGTGTGAGTTTTGTGTTTAAATATATGTTTGCAGTCATGGTGAGGAGAAGGGAGATGAGCAACTAGCACTGCTTGGCAAGTGTCAGCCATGTAACACTGACCAACTCCCTAGTAGTTGTAAGGGAAGAGAGAGCAAGGAGATCTATACTTTCAATCCTGAGAAGATGGCAGTCTTGCCTTCTTCTGTGGTGTGGCCCTGGTGCATGTGAGTGGCACCCAGTAAACTTTGGGTAGTTTGTAGGGTTGTGCTGTTACTATCTCTGTTATTTTGCTTACAGCTTCTGACAGCCTAGGAGAATTTGTCTCAACCGTGGAGTGTAAGAAACACCTGTAAAAGAAGTTATGGCACCTAAGTCTTAGAGAGAACTACCTTTGATTTGGAGTTTTAAGTTGCAAATATTGTAGCAAGTACATGTCTCTTGAATTATCTCTGTAGGATAATAGACGTTGAATGTGCATCAGGTTATAATTCACTGAATGAACTCTGGAAAGTTCATAGACCCGGGGGATGTATCAAGAAGAGTCGAGTCACTGGTTATGTGTTTTTCAGTATGTGACTATCCTGTTAACAGCTCCACCGATAAATCTATGTCAGGGGATTCTCAGAGTGAAGTCTAAGTAGATTAGTTTAAGGAGAGCAGGGATTCCCAAACTCTTGTTCATGGGAAATGTCTTGATGTTATAACGTAAACCAGAACATTTATTTCTGGTGCTTTGGTATTCAGAGGACTTGATGGGCTTTATATATGCCTAAGTTTATGATCTGGGGAGTTAGCAGCATTACTTAATTCAGATACAGAAATGGTTTATGCAGGAATTATATTGAGACTAGTTAGAGGCAACTTAGATTTAGAATGTTTCAAATTACAGAAGACTCAGGGAAGCCATGGCTGACTGAGAACTAGCTTGGACTTGTGCGCAGTCATAACTGGGGAAGTTTTGTCAGAAGAGTGTGAGTTTCCAGAGAGAGACACTAATCTGTGGAAGCGCTGGCAATCTCTGAGCAGGCTGATAATGGTATTCTTGAAGCCTTCTATTTAAAAGTCTTTCTGTGTATTGTTGTACAAAGGCTTGGTGAGCTGCAGGTGACGTATGGGCTGTGCTTTGGGAACTGCTGTTTCAGAGGTTGGGATCGTGGCTGGAGTAGCATCTTGAGGAACAGATTCTGCACCCCACACTCCACATGAAGAGTAGTTTTGTGGCCTGAGCTCGTTGCCTAGCACGAGTGAGTGCGTCAGTATCTGGGCTGCTTTTTTATCTTTCCCTTTTCCTTGTGATCCACCCTCTAAGCATTGTGTCAGAAAAGCGAGTGTAAAAGAACATCCTGTTGAATGTCAGCTCTGTGTCAGTTGTGCTGTGTTAGAATGGTTAGGTGGACTATTGCATCTGATTTAGTTTTATTTCAGAGGGTTTTTACAGTTGTTGGGTTTGGGGGTGGTAAAAATATGATGGCTAGACTGTGGTAGAATGGTGACTTTTGAGATGTTAGGAAAAAGAATCTTTGGATGCGGAGACATCAGGAAGAGTTCTTTGCTTTAATCTGAACTTGGCATTTATTATTGATTGGGGAGCATACTACAGAAATTACTCATGGACTGTTAATTTAGTTCATATATATATATATAGACTTTGCAATTGCTTCTCCAAGCAGTCTGAAAGACATTTAAATTGCATTTTTCACACACATTTTTCTCACTTACATTGTTCTGAACGCTGTTTTCTTTTGAAAACGCATACCGCTTTTCAGCATATGTAATGTTGAGTTATACTCGCTGGGTGAAAGAATATGTTCCATGTGTTTTTGCTTCTAGATATCACCTCTGTTATCACTGCTGTAATAAACAGATATTTATTCAAAAACTGTTTTATGAACATATGTGGTAGAAGAAACTGTTCTGGAAGACTCGGCATGCTGGAGTGGTGATGGAGAGGGAAAACGATATGCAGGTAGCCTGCTGGTAATGAGTATTGATATGGACCCTGATAACCCCTGTAATTACTTGCTGATGCTTTTTCCCAGGGTTGATAACATATTTGTAATAGCTCATTGCTGCTTGTATATGTCCTCCCTTGATGAAGAGACAGGATGGTCTTCATCTCTGTTAAGAATTGGTTTATGAAACAAGCCTGTCCTTGTGGTAGACGGTCTATATACACTGGAAGATTTTGTAACCAAGAGTATCTTAAATAGTTCTGGAAGGAGATCATTTTTCTGGCAGTACTCCATGTGCTTCCTGCTAGAAGCCATCTTTGCCCAAGACTGACATTGTTGGGTTTTTTGGGGGTTTTGTTTGTTTGTTTCTTTTTTTTCACTCCTCTAGAGCTTTGCTGGCATAATGTTAGCTTTTTTAAAGGAGTTTTAG
This sequence comes from Balaeniceps rex, assembly GCA_013401315.1. Classification (NCBI taxonomy): domain Eukaryota; kingdom Metazoa; phylum Chordata; class Aves; order Pelecaniformes; family Balaenicipitidae; genus Balaeniceps; species Balaeniceps rex. The sequence goes on along the minus strand of VYZW01001268.1, from coordinate 25,307 downwards.
ACTCTAAGGAGAATGTCTCAATAATCATCCTGTATCATCTCCTTGGACTTTGCTTTCTGTTCAGTAATTCTTTTCTGTTGTGGATGGTAGTTCAAGTTATCTGCCATAGGATTGATGTGTGAGTTAATATGGGAAACATAGGAACTGAAGCATGAAAAAGTAACGATCTCTGCTCTTACACAAATCAGATTACCCAGTACTGGTTTGTAAGGTGTGTTAAGTTTATCCTGGGTTGCTCAATAACCTTCTTCTTATATATCATAGGGCCAAAGTCTTTCTTGGTATGTGGCAGTTGACTTTAGAGGTTTTACTTGTGGGAAAGGAATCCAGTTTGGTTTTCTTCTTTAAAAAAAAAAAAGAAAAAAAGCTGTTAAACACATTTTCTTAACTTTAACTGATTTTGCTGATGAAGGCAGAATTTACGAGCTCTCTGGCCACATGGTTCACTTGTGATAGCAGGCAGTAGAGACTAGGTGCATGTTAGAGAGATGGGATTTGTTGCTCACACTATTTGGATTAGCATGCATTGGTTGTTTTTGTAAGATACCCACTGCAATACAGACTAGACTGTCTATATCACTTTGGTTCAATTTAAATTATCTTTACAATTTTAGCATATTCCAAGAAGCATCTTTAGAGTTGAAACTTCATGCCTATTTGGTCTTCCTTGTTTGAGCAAGTATCAGTTCTGCATATGGTGCATATTTCATATCGCATATTTCGATGTTATCAAGTCCTTTTAGTAATGTTGATGATTTAAAACAGTCAAAGGGCCACCACAAAAAAAAATAGATTACTCTCGCAGTATGAAGACAAAGTGCTGAGGATTTAGGGAAGAGCAGGAAAATAGGGATTGCAGAAAGTGCCTTGCCTGTTGGGGAAAGGTAAAAAAAGAACCAAATAGATGTAGGTAGCAAGTAGGTATAAATATAGTTACTGCCTTACAAGAATTAAAAGGAAGCAAATCCTGGTAGCAAAAGAACTGTAGCAAAGGAGGCTACCAGGAAGAAAGGAGACGATGCTCATTTGTCTGTAGGCATGTGGCTTGTGAAGCATTAACAAGGGAGAAGGAGGAGATACTAATTTGTGTGTGTGGTAGAAATATATAAAGCTCTATACGGATTGCTTAAATATGAAGATGCCTTCTTCCCATCATGTTTACAGAAAGTTATAGCATTTTGTGGGAAAGAAAAGAAAAAGGGAGTAGAGAAGTTCCTGAAAATGTTCCTGTGTATCTACTAAAAGGAAACTAAACTCCCAAGAGAAAAATAGGGAAGGTTACGGTGTTTGGACTGCTGGGGAAATCAAGTCTTAAGCTCTGGAATTAGAAATCTTGGGTAGCTATTACAGAGTTTAAATCTATACAAGACTACTGACTCTGCTCTATGCAAAATTATTTTCTTCAGCTCAATCTAGTCTGCGTAGGCCTGATGAGACAAAAACCCAGTCGCAATTTATAGCTGGCACTGTCACGATCTGCACAATATGTGATCCACACTATGAGGACAGGGCTCCAGGGCAGTTTTGAACATGATTTTTTAGATGCATTTTACTCCTTCCCTGTACAAGCAAGTGATGCTTTTTCCTCTTAGGAAACTCTGGAAAGTCAAGACTGAATTTTATAGGCTATTTCAGGGAATGTTTGCAGATACACAGTCATCGAGACTTTTCCTTAACAGTATAGCAGCAACATTATAAAACACCAAAGCTATTTTTACAGTGGGAAAAATATCCATTTTCTGAGGCACAATGTTTTGGCAAAGGATCACTCCTTACTGAGATACTCAGAATGGGGGATACTGGGGTTTGTTCTATGTCTCCCTCAGGATAGGTGGACGCTGCAGGGCCAGGTCGGCCTCGGGGCCCGCAAGCTGTGTGCCCAGGGTGCCTGCTGCCGTGTGACATGTCACCCAGCATGGAAAATCCTAGAGAGCTGCTTTGACAGGGGAGTGGCTCTTGGAGACTTTTTGCCCAGTTTTGCAAGTTTCTTCTTGCCACTGCAGCCAGCAGAAAACAAGGAAGAACTTGGGAATTGCAGCCAGGCACAATATATTTGACACAAAATAAGAGCTCCTAGTTTGATGGTTGTGTTTGATAGGATTTTCTTTTTCTGCCGCAAGTAGCGTTCACATTATCTTAACCCAGACCTGAGAGTGGGTAAGAGAGACTGGAAGACCTCTGCTTAAATGTTTCACTGTTGATTAATCCTTAAACGTGGCAAAGAGTATAGTTGCAAAGAGCAAGCAGTAGCTTAACCAGTTTCCTAAAATGAAACACAAGCTGCAAGGCCACTTCAGCTTTAACACCTGCCTGCAGGGGGGCACAGCCAAATGCAGAATGACTATTGCTCTTTCAAAGCTCCATTTTCCATCTTTGTATTGGGATCCTTTCTGTGGCATTGCTTTCTGGTGAGTACTGTTCATAGGGATGTTTTATACTGGGCAGGATTGAGGCTGCCTCAGGTACGAGATGCAGTCTGAAGGGAGTTACTGTTTCAAAGACTGTTCCTACGTGTCCAGAATTCAGGGTAAACACGTCACATCAGCAAACTTCCCCCTACCTCAGCCCTTGCCCCGCCTTGGGGCCACAGTATGTGACTGTGTAGCTGAGACATGCTTCCCTTGCTATCTGGAGTAAGAGAGACTCCTGTTCTCCTGCTGGCTTGTGCACAGAGAATCTGCAGAGAGTTTGACTCCTGCTGCCTGTGCGAAAGCCCAGGAGGCAGCCTGATACTCTCCTTGCTTTTCAGTTCAAATTTCACTAGAGCTGGAATTTGGGAATAAAAATATATCAAAAGCTTATTTGAGAACTAAAATCTGGATCCTGTGAAGAGTTAAATATGGCCTGAGTGGCTTTGAAATGCAGGGGTGTAATGGTGTGCCATGCTTGCAGGTTTTGGGGCAGGACAAAGTGAGACAGCAGGCAGTCACAGTTGCCACATACATTCTATGACTTTTGTCCTCCGTTATCTGTTGCTCCAGTTTTTCTTCATGTTCAGTGTTGAGACAGTATTCTCTGTGCTGAGTGATAGCTGTATGTTACTCTGGAGATGCCTGTGTGTCTTCGATATGTGCACATCACCATGTGGAGAGTTTTAGGTTTCCTTGACATATGCATGGTCATATGCTCTTGATTATGTCAGTGATAGTTGCGTGGCCAGCTTGCATGCTCATCCCAAAACTGGAAGCGCTGGGAAGAGTGGTGCAGAGAGGCAGGGCTCGTTTGCTCGCCTGTGTGCCTGTTGCCTGCCTGTCCTGTACTGTGTTGATGTGCAAGCTGGGCTCAAAACCAGTTTACTGATCTCTTGTGTTCCATGGTGAATGTTGTTATTTGCTTATCCTCGTTTTTTCATTATATTCTTGTCTGTTCTGAGAAAACTGACTTGCATATTTTTGGGGTTTTGATTGTCTTGCCTATGCTGCATCCTTTATGTAGAAAATCAAGCATTAAGTACATGTGGGAAACATGCCCCTCTCCATTTCCCCATTTCCTGGCACATTTGCTTGAGGAGTTTTAATATCTCTAGATGCAAACTGCTTTCCAGGAGGTAGTGTTTTTCTGTCACTCCTGCTAACGGTCTGGGAAAGAAAGAGAGCTAGAACTGGAATAGGACCACTGAAAACACAGAAGAGGGAACTTGGGTGCATGGGATGGCCACTGGGGGCATTAAGGCCAGAGAGGGAAAAGAACTTGATTTTACAGAATGCTGCTGTGCTGTAGCAAGAAAGCACATGGGTTGCTCTAGATACAGTTACAGGAACAAACTGAGATCTGAAAAGCTTTCCTGAGGTCAAGGAGAATGGGAAGATTGACAATAATTATTAAGTTCAAGAAGGAGATGATGAAAGTGTAGTCAAAACTGACAGTGACTTGGTTTGTTTATCAAAGAGCTCAGAGCTCTCATTTCAGAGCATATAAAAATATTCTACATTTTGAGCCAAGGTAGGCAAGCTTCATCCAGAGCATTTTAATGTATGAAAAGATAAAACAGAAGTCAATGTAGACCAGTTCTCTTTTGTCTGCAGTGTTATAGACCCAGGATTAGCACAGGTTTGAGGCATGATTTCTTATTGGTTGATGTTAGAGTGGAAGATACTTGGAATAATTTAATATTAATCAGAAAATGTTTAGAGATGAATTCAAGTGAAAAAATCACAATTATGAGACTGGAGGAACCAAGTGTAATGGGTTGGTGAATGCATTTATCTGACACACCTAGACAAAGAGATAGCCACTGCTAGAAATAATGAGTTTTCTTTACTCCATTGTCCACCTAAAGGGCCTTAAACACTCTGTAAGGCCTGAAAATGTCTGACAACTGTTGATTCTCTTAGCTGCTTCTAATAGAGCAGACACCCAGCTTTTGTTTCTGCTGGCTTTTTTAATGGCACCAGCTTTTTTAATTCACTGGCAAATTTACCATGTCTTTGGTGTGCCTCAGAGACTGTGATCTTGTATTAGAGATACATTTGTGGTGGATTTGATTTGGTGGAAAGTTCTCCTGGTCCTTGTACTGTTGCTTCTCTAGCCTTTTTCTCTCTACAACTTTCCCATTTACCTGCAGCTTTTCCCTGGTAATTCCAAAGATGCTCCCAAAGCATGTTACTGCTCAGCTCTGCTTTTCTGTGTCATTACATGCCTTATAAAGTGCCATAAGATGTCAATTTTTCTTTCTTTGCTTTGCCCAAGAAAACAAATCAGTAAGCTGAGTTTGAGTGATGGGGATGAAGATTTGTGTTGCTGCTCGTTTTCTTATGCAGTGGCATGTCCTCGGTGGGAAAGCAGACTGCCTGCTCCAGTGTGCTCTGCTTCCAGTGCAGACAGCTGGTTCTAGCCAAAGGGAAGCCTTTGCTATTTTATGGTGCGTGTGAGGGAAGGGTTGAAAATGCCGAGTGTAGTTTTTCTAACTCTCTATTTCCTGTTAAAATGATTAATATTTAGATGGCCACAAGGGAAGGGAGTAAAAGACCCTGTGATAAAATTAATGCAGATTTTCTGCTCTGTGAAAAATTCTGGCAGAAATACAAGAGACAACAAACTGATTAGACTTTAAAAGTTCTAATAATGCTGTAAGCTAGTTGAAAAATAAAACTAAACCCATCCAAACGGAAATGTTTTCAAAAGCCAGATTTTAACCTAAGAGAAGCCAGAAGATTTTTAAAGCAGGGATGTGAGCTGCATCTCTGATGGTCTCTCAGGGTGAGATATACTCTGTATCTTGCCCTATCATGATGCCCTGGTAGACTGTGGTTCTGTTCCTGGCAAGGACCGTGACTTTTTCCCCAGAGCTGAGGCTGATCCGGCAGCCCTATGCCTTGCTCCTGATGAAGAGGTGAATAAATGATGTTACAGCTCTTCTGCAGGTGGGAGCTGGCCGTGAGTGACTCGCAGCTGTACAAGTAGTCAGCAGCAGAGCCAAGGACAGAAATGAGGTCTCCTACCTACCCGTCCAGTGCTCAATACGTGCAACCATGTTGCTTACTGCAGAGGTACCTGTTGGACTAGTAGAAGTGTTTCAGTTTTTCTCTCCAGGTTTCCTGGCTTTTTTCAGTCTAAGCTAAGGCCTGGCGGTCAGTTTAACATTACAGTTAATGCCAACAGCAAGTGTTAGAAAGTAGGAGAGAACAGGATTTATAGTTGGCTTAGAGTAAGGCTAGTAGCCTTTGGGCTGCAGCCATGTAAAGTGAGCTTTACTGCCAATTTTTTTTAGATGTTCTGTTTCTGATACATCAATATTATTTTTGTGTTATTAATATTTATTAAGTGCTTGAGAGCATGTGTGGCACTGTACCAGGACCAGAGCAGTCAGGGACTCAGTTTCCATGGCAGCAGGAGCACAGTCCTGTACTTGCAGAACCAGAAGGGCTCTTTTTGGCAACTGCTCTCTGTGCTGTGATTACTTTTTCTTTTTAAAGATAGATATATAATTTAAAATCTAATTCATTAGTGCTGCAGAATCTTGTCCATCCTGGGTGAGAATTTTGCCTGCTGTAAGTTTCTTTATCTTTTCTGGAGTTCCAGCTTGGTTTCTGTAGCTTCTGTGGGTGTGAGTTCTTTTACTTGCAAAACACTGAAAGAGGGGGGAAAAGTGTGTTTAAAATCCATTGAAATAGATGGAAATTTCCTCTTGATTTTGGTTAAATTTGAAATGTTATGTTGTTGTAGACTTCTCTCCCTTTCCAAATAGCCTATAGCATAGTTTTATGAATTTAAAAAAATAATTATTGAAGAAACTAGTGTGTACAACTGACAGTAAATGCTTAACTGTACTTTTTTCCTTATTTAGATAACTGCTCCAATTCCAGGTTTTAACTTTGTTTTGTGTTTTAACTGGCCTTGTTTTGTACTTTTTCGTGCTTCCTTCCTAGAGATGTAATGTGTAGTATGATGTACATTGAGGTGACATTTTGCTTCATTTCAAAGGGTGAATTAAAATTTTCTTTTGATCCCAAGTCTTTGTTCAGCTGTGCGTTACCCAGTAGAGGTTTTCTTTCCATCTTTGCTTTCATGTATAAAGTTATTGCAATTAATTTCTTTGGTGGCTTTTCAGGCTTTTTCTATTTTTGTTGATCCATATGAGTAAGGTTGTAGGTATCTTTCCAGATGTGTTGCATGGGTCTCCTACGATACAAGCTGCTTGGCTTGCTGATTTAGCAGTAATTGTATATCAGTAAATCTTGCTGGATTTGCTGGACCTATTCTGTCCAGGTATGATGCTACTCTGTGTGATCCAGGGAGCAGATAAGAGCATAAAAATCAGCAATAGCAGGAGTAGTCAATATACTGGCACTGAGAATAAGAATTTCAGACGTAAACTTACAACTGTTCCTGTAGACTTCTCATCCTGAATCACAGTTGCATCTATGCAGCTACTTATAAACAGAGAGAAATGCCCCAGTTTCTTTGATAACAAATGTCAGTGTTGACTGATATAGGCCAAGAAATACACCTCCTGTCTCTGTAACTGAGTGGTTCTATTCTTGTTAGTGTAGTTGTGTTACGCTGATTACACATTTGTCATCTAGTGGCTGGTTAGCAGTTTAGCTTTCTGTAAGTCTTCGTTATACAAGTGGACTAAATATTATCTTATAGATGTGAAAACTGATGCTTACAGAAGTTATCCTTTGCCCAAGGCTGCAGAGTGATTCAGCAACTCATTTTGAACATCAGTGACTCATGAAGAATGTTCCCAATTTCTTGTTTTCTGGACCATTATCGCATTGTTTTACACAGATAATTGTGTTCCTTGGATTAAATGACTGCTCAAGGGCTTAGCCTTTGTCTTTGTCATATACAGTTTGTAAAATATTCAGAAAAATCCCAGTGTTGAGATAACTCGCTGTTTCAAAATTTTAGTGTTGGGTCAAGTGCAAGAAAGACTTCAAATGGATTGCTTCTTGCATTTAGTATGAAAGACACAAAATACAGATGTCTGAGGGGGAGCATGGTGTTTGTTTTGCTTTTCAGAATGAACTTTCTTCTTGTACATTCTAACATGTCCTAAAGAATAATGGCAGTCATCACTGCAGCCGCCTCTTCAGCTGGCCAAAAGTCCCAGTTTTAGACTGCACGTGACAGATTTTTTCATTGCTAAAGAGGCTCTTCTCATTTCACGTGAGGACACTGTCTCTGCAGACCGCCTTTACCGCCATGCCCACACCTGTTATCTGAGCACTAACTATTGAAGTAATTTATCACTAGTGCACCCTTGCCTTGATAAATTATTTGTAATATATCCTTGACTGGCAAGAACGAAGATGACTAGGGAAATTTAATTTCATAGAATCATAGAATGTTTTGGGTTGGAAGGGACCTTTAGAGGTCATCTAGTCCAACCCCCCTGCAGTGAGCAGGGACATCTTCAACTAAATCAGGTTGCTCAGAGCCCCGTCCAACCTGACCTTGAATGTTTCCAGGGATGGGGCCTCCACTACCTCTCTGGGCAACCTGTTCCAGTGCTTCACCACCCTCATTGTAAAAAATTTCTTCCTTATATCTAGTCTAAATCTACCCTCCTTTAGTTTAAAAGCATTAGTCCTTGTCCTGTCACCACAGGCCTTGCTAAAAAGACTGTCCCCATCTTTCCTATAGGCCCCCTTTAAGTACTGAAAGGCTGCAATAAGGTCTCCCCGCAGCCTTCTCTTCTCCAGGCTGAACAACCCCAACTCTCTCAGCGTGCCCTCGGATCATTTTTGTGGCCCTCTTCTGGACCCGCTCCAACAGCTCCATGTCCTTCTTGTGCTGAGGGCTCCAGAGCTGGACGCAGTACTCCAGGTGGGGTCTCACCAGAGCCGAGTAGAGGGGCAGAATCACCTCCCTCGACCTGCTGGCCACGCTTCTTTTGATGCAGCCCAGGATACGGTTGGCCTTCTGGGCTGCAAGCGCACACTGCTGGCTCATGTCCAGCTTTTCATCCACCAGTACCCCCAAGTCCTTCTCCGCAGGGCTGCTCTCAATCCCCTCATCTCCCAGCCTGTATTGATATCGGGGGTTGCCCCGACCCAGGTGCAGGACCTTGCACTTGGCCTTGTTGAACCTCATGAGGTTTGCACAGGCCCACCTCTCCAGCCTGTCCAGGTCCCTTTGGATGACATCCCGTCCCTCAGGCGTGTCAACTGCACCACTCAGCTTGGTGTCATCTGCAAACTTGCTGAGGGTGCACTCGATCTCGCTGTCTATGTCATTGATGAAAATATTAAACAGCACTGGTCCCAGTACGGACCCCTGAGGAACACCACTTGTTACCAGTCTCCATTTGGACATCGAGCCGTTGACCACTACCCTCTGGTTGCGACCATCCAACCAGTTCCTTATCCACCGAACAGTCCACCCATCAAATCCATATCTCTCCAATTTAGAGAGAAGGATGTTGTGGGGGACCGTGTCGAAGGCTTTTTGGAAGTCCAGATAGATGACATCCATTGCTTTTCCCTTGTCCACTGATGCAGTTACTCCATCATAGAAAGCCACCAGATTAGTCAGGAAGGACTTGCCCTTGGTGAAGCCATGCTGGCTGTCTCAAATCACCTCCCTGTCCTCCATGTGCTTTAGCATTGCTTCTAGGAGGATCTGTTCCATGATCTTCCCAGGCACAGAGGTGAGGCTGACAGGTCGGTAATTCCCGGGATCCTCCTTTCTTCCCTTTTAAAAATGGGCACAATGTTTCCCTTCTTCCAGTCACCAGCGACTTCACCTGACTGCCGTGACTTTTCAAATATTATGGAGAGTGGCTTGGCAACTACATCAGCCAACTCCCTCAGGACTCTGGGATGCATCTCATCAGGTCCCATAGACTTATATATGTTCAGGTTCCTCAGGTGGTCACAAACCTGATCTTCCCTTACAGTGGGAGGGGCTTTACCCCCCTGGTCCCCAATTTTATAGAATTTGCTGTTATATATTTTACTGCTGCCTCTCTTTTCCTTCTTCCTGTCTTGTGTAAAACAATAAAGATACAATTTAGATTGCACAACTCTTAAGTTTGCACAACAATATTCATTTCTGCTAGCTTGATAAGTAGGGCTGCGTCCTTACCTTGGTGGCAATAACAGGTAGCATTTAAATTAGCTGGGTGATCCCATTGGGCTTGTTATACAATTTAGAAGGGGTAGCCTGTATGGGCACAATTCTTTGGTGGATGATAAATAGTGAGTTTCAAAGGGAAGCTCTGGAACAATCTCTGCCAGGATCACATGGTGTATTGGAATTGCATGCTTTACTTCAAGGAATTGCTTTTCGCTGGGTGATTTCTGTTCCCCTTTACACAAGAGCTCTTTAACACAGAATTTTGTCCTGTTTTTTATAAAATAATGTGTTATGTATGTTTGCCCAAGGTGCCAGTGCATGTTGATCCCTGAAGTTAAATAAGGATTAAGGAGATGCATTGACAGGTGCTGAAAAAACCGACATCCGTCCAGTTCTTGGCTGGAGGGACTCTGATCGTGGCACGGCACTTCAAAGAGTGTAAGTGCGGAGCAGGGGAGAAATCCTGGGGCCTGCTGTATAAATCCAGGCACCCTCTTCTAGAGGGAAATTATAAAGAATGTAGTTAATTTTTCTTCATGGTTGTGGATGAGTATGTGCCTGAGCGATGTGGAGCCTTTCCCAGGCTTGTGCGCAGCATCTCATTGCCTTGCTAAATCCTTTTCCTTCAAGTCCTTCCTCATGAGTTCAGCCATTCATTCTCATGGCCCTGTTTCGCAGAGTGCCCGTCCTCAATAGCAATGCATGAAGCCTTTGTTAACACCTTCTCTTGCTCAGGCATTGAAGGAGACTCTGCAAAGCTTGGCTGAGAGCAGCAGGCATTTCTTCACATTTGATTATGCACACAATCATGTGAATGCTGCCAGCCTCATTTTGTACAAATACTTGTAGGAAGGATTAATAGCTCCTGCGCAAATGCTGTACTTCAGCTGGCTAGAAGCTGCTAAGTTCACCCTGCCCAGATCTATTTAGTTCATTTACAGTATTTTTAAACTTTGAGACTGAAATCCAGGTTGAGGCTGCTCGGGTGACAGTGCTGGGGAGACTGGAGCTGACGTAGGGCTTCACACCTGCCTACTCTTGACTCCAGTTCAGGGCAGTTGTGCACCAAATTGTTGGGCATACTGTGAAGGGTGTTGGCAAATGATAACCCAGAAGATGTGTGTTCACAGAACAAAAGCCATCACCTGTCACTGAGCGGTTCTGATCCTCCAGCTTTCAAGGTCAGGACTGAGATGCTCATCACCATGGGAAATGCTGCATTCCTGCAGCAAGAGTCAGATGTGTGCTGGGGTTTACAGGATCCTCGGCTTACAGGGCTGTTGCTCTGGCAGCTTCATCTCTGCCCGCTCAGCACACTGTAGGAGTGTTTCAAGAAAACTTGAAACCAAAATATCCTTTTAGGAGGTTGTTTTCTTTCCTTCCTTCTCCATGCAAGCTGGATAGCTGTCAGTGGGTTGTCCATAATCGTAAGGGTTGAGCAATGATCTTTGTTACTAACAGGTTCCTTTTCTGTACCGTGTTGTGCAGGCTTCATTATCATATCACAGGGTTAATTTTAGAGTGCAAAAAAGATGCTCCTCTGGCAGTGGAAACCACAGAGGGGGAGGAAGGCAGCCAAGTACAGGACCTAATTTGCCCCCTTCCCACAAGAATTTTTTTTTTTTCTTTCTGTGGGGGAGTGTGAGTTTGAATGTGCCATTAGAAACATATTCAATGACTGGTTTAGGGCAGAATCTTGCTGTATCGTTTTTGAATAGGGTTTTCTCCCTGCTACTTGTTTTTACTGAAGTCTTGTGGGATTAGTTTTTTTGAGGGAAAGGCCTGATGAGACAGAGAACAACAAACTGAAATGCCCTAAAGCTTTTCTTTAAATATTATGGCCATTTTTTGTGACTGTGGTACACCTGAAAGCCGGTGTCATCTCTCCTTGAGCTGGTTCAGGGTGAATTTCCTGTAGATGAAGCTTTTTGGTGCATCAGCTTGACCTTTAACATAGGAAAAGGGCATGTGTAAATGTCATTTTTCTACAGTAATCAACGGGGATTATCTGTTACTGTGTTGGTTTTTTTTTCTCTGCTTTTATAACAGCAGAGATTTTTACAGCAGTTTGACATATAAGAATGATGCAGGTTTCACTGTCTTCCATTGGATAAATTCTCATCAATAGATGGGAAGGAGAAGATTCATACCTGTTAGTGCTCTGTGTGTGTGTGTTGAGAGAATTCTATTTCTCATTGGATATGAATTGGAAGATCGAGGATCTCATTTCATTCCAAAGTGTTAGAAATCAAAATATTAAATGATGAGTATCTCAGGATTTGGGTGAGATATTTGCTGTGCTTTCTGCTCTAATTAATTGTGGCATTTGGTGGGGTTTCCTTATTACTTTAATCTATGGACAGCACCATTCCCTGATGTTGAAATTTGAAGGAAGAAAACATCTTGTCTGCGTGATGGCTCAGCCTGATCTTGCTGCTGCAGAAGTCTCTGAGGAAACGCTGATCTGTTGTTCCAGATTGCTGACTAACAACTTGGCCCTGTAGCTTCATAGCACAGGCCTGACCTTCTCCCTGCTGTTATAGCTCTGTTGAGATTGACCTCTCTTAGCTGGAAAAACTGCTGCTGTGGGCCCAGAAAGGCTGAAAGGAGATGGATTTGTGTGGTCCATGAGGTTCTGCTGAGAGAAGAGCCTTGGTCGGCCTTGCTGCGCCTGCGGGGCCGTACCCATGTAGCCGTGCTGGCAGGGGTTCCTCCAGTGTATGCAGGGCCACTGTCTCCTGCAAAGTTTCACCTCGGGTACGTTTTATCTCCTGAGGTGAGCCTTGAGAAATAACAGTGAGGGGAGCAGTGTTGTCAGGGGAATATCCTGGATGAAGTATCACATTTTTAAGTCATGTTTCAAGAGATCTTTTGTCCTCCACAGTTACAAACAGTCACAGCTGACAATGAGGAACCTTTCCAAACTCAAAAATCAATGGTTTCAGTCCTGGTTTACACACAAAAATGTTTTGTGCAGCAGTTTTCACTAGGGTATTACCCTGTTTTCTTTTAGCCTCCAGAAGTGCATGGAGCACCATCATAGACCTACAAAACATCAAGGTCCAATCCTGGTCCGTGATGCATGCCTTGTAATGGTGCAGATTGAAGTGATTTCTGCAGTATTGCAGACAGGAATAATGGTGCGCAGGAAGAAAGCAGGCTTGCTGGGGAGAGACCATGTTTGATGACAACTCCTTGATCATAGTCAAGTTGTCAGTTCCCACTTAGTTATGTGCAGAGCAGACTCAACGAGGGGGGCAGCAATTTCTGGGCTTGGATCACTGTTCTGTTCCAAGTGAGGATTAAGTCCTCTGTAATTCTGTCTTGGAAAAGAAAGTACAGTTTCATTCTGCTCCTGATCTCATGCATCCCCCAGCTCTACATTGTTGTGTGAGGACTTGCCGTAGGCAAGCCATAAAAATAGAAACCATCCATATTTTATTGACTATTCAGTCTGTATCCATTACTTCTTTTGCCTGTGTTCTCCAGTGTCCTGCTGAAGGGAAGATCAATCATAGGCATATTTTAGTTTGTGATACCCCTAGTTGAAGAATGATCTTGCTTTCAATTTGGAGTTTGTAAAATTGCCCCTTCACCTGCTGGTAGGCTGCTTAGTTTGCATTTACAGCTCTGCTCTTTTGTGGAAGGGGCCAAGCTCACTCCAGCAGATGGTGTGTTATTCCTACAGCTAAAGCAGGTTCTTCATGTGCTAAACTTCAGGTCTCTCTGCTTTTTGGAGCAGAAAGACCCAGCGTCCTCATTGTGATACAGGTGTAGTGCGTAGGTCTGAACTTTAACACAGGAGTGCTACAAGAGCAGGAAATCACAAGGGCTGACATAATATTTAAATTGTATTGAGAGCCAGCTTATGGCAGTAAAATCCTCACAGTTGCTTTGACTTGCCAGTGCCTCTGGTATTCACCCTGCCCTAGGCAATGAACATTGCAGCACCTAAGGTTTCTTCAGGCTTGGCCCACAGTTCGCAGCCTTATCTGTCACAGCAGGGATGGACCCAAGGGAAATGAGCAGCATTTCTCAGTCCCACAAAGTGGTGTGTGGTCTATGCTCCTACCACCGCTTGGGTTGACTATTCCCAGTTGAAGCTCCTTGTCCTGCCAACAGTCTTGTATCCTGGCCTGAATATGGCTTGGAAAGCCTCAATATTATTGCTTTAATCCACTTGCTTATGAAAAAAAACTTTTAAGTTCATGTTCTGTTTTAGATATTGTGTGCAATATATTCAACTGACAAAAAAACAAAACAGAAAAACCTCAACCCTGAACCATTTGGAGGGGCAGTCTCTCTGGCTAAGCTGCAGGCTATTACATTGCACAGCAGAACTCTTGGTCAGTTCAAAGTAAGGTTATTGTTGCTGTGAGAGTATTTAGTAATACTGTAAACCTCTAATTCTGTTATGTCAGTATTGTAACTTACATCCTGCTTTTTCAGTACCCATTCCTCAGCTAATATTAATAGGATTTTCCTGTAATATATAGATAGTAAAACACTTCCTGAGTATTAGTTTTTTAGTTTGACTGCAGAAAATGGCCAGGAAGAACTGCCAAATGTGAGTAGGCACTCTACATTTCTATCCCTGATGTGTACTTGTTTATAAGCGTGTGAACTTGATGGAGATTTGTTTTGACAAGTATTTGCCAGGTTGGACTTTTTGTTTGAACAGCGTTATGTCTGAATAAGTGAGTCGAATAAACTGCCTTTGCGTTTTCCAGCATGCTGTGTCTCCTCCAAATGAAGATCATGTAAATGTGGTTCAGTCCTGCCGAATCTGTTGTATTACGAAGTTTTTCTAGGAAGGTGGCTATAGAGTAAAATTGTTCTGCTCTTGCAAGGATCCTTGCTCACGAAGGCTTCATGCAGCCCCTCTGGGGACAACGTTCAGGGGCTGTGTTTTGGGGGAACATGCAGGTGAGAGCCAGCCCTGCAGAAGGGTGATTTGGGTGCTTTGGACAGTTACGTCTGCAGTTCTCCACTGGAAAGGTGCCTCTCCATACAGAGAGCTTGTAGCATAAGCTTTCCTGATTGGGCTCAGACACTGGAAGACAAGGGAAACCTAAAGAGAAATAAAATGTCACCAGGGCTGAGAATGAAACCCCTGTGCAAGGTCTGGTGAGCCAGCTGGAAACTCAGCCATGCCTGAACTTTGTGGTTTTAATAAATGGAGCTTGTGTGACGCGTGTTGAGAAAATATGCCCAATGTGGAGAACCTGTAAAGGGCAGAAAGAGGATGTGATGGGAAAGGCAGGCTGAAAGCTTGACAAAACATGTCCCTGTTTCAACAGGCTCTGTGGGAGGCTCTCCCCTCCTCACCAAAGAAACTGTGTAAACTTAACCTCAAATGTCATCAGAGGAAGTCCTCATCTGGAAATGAAGATCTGTTTGTGCTCAGGCCTGTTTGTCAGTAATCTGAGGCTAAGGAGCAAGAATTGTGATGGTGTGTTCATGTAGACCTCCCCAGTTCTTTGGGAGTGGATAACTCCCTTCCAGCATCAGATGATGCTAGTTCGATCCCAGCTGTCATGCTGTAAAGGTGAGTGGCTTTCCCCATTTCATGACCGAGTCTGGTGGGGTGACAGTGGAATTACTGAAACTTGCCAAGCAGCAGGTACACAACAGGAAAGCAGGAGACCTTTGCATTGATTTATAGTTGCTGTTTCCTGTGGAACTGGCTTTGCATACAGAAAACTATCGCTGTCAATGCAGAGAACTGGAAGGGTGCAACTGCATGTCAGTAAGGTGTTTTTCTGCTGCAATAAGTAGCAATAGGAAAATAAAAATGCGTACCTTACCCGTTTGACTATTAGTGGGGCAGATAGGCCCCAAGAGTAGTATTTACGTTATTCAGTAAATGCCCTATTTTTTAAAATGAAAACAAGAAGTCTCATTATACCCATCAAGAGATGCAGGGTACTTAGCTCTATTAAAATGTGGGCTATTTATTCAGGCAGAGGCAGGGACTTGGTATAAAATACCTTTTTATTTTATATTGGTGCCTTTCTAAGTTTGCATTGACAAGCCTCTTCAGCTCTCATTTTCCCAATTTACCTACTTGTGAGATGGGGAAATGGTTTGTCTTTATTTTTGTAAAACAGTGCAGTCGATATATGTTCAAAAGAGCGGAATAGTAGCTTGGTATTGCTATTTAGTTAAATGTGTGTGCTTGCAAACAAAATCAGCAAATTGGCATTTGGTCAAGAGAAGCAGCTTTCAAGTTTAGAGGGACGGACTTCTGAATCCAATAAGAATATTGAATGCAACCCAGATGGCATCCTGGAGGGAAGTTTTGTGGCATCAATTAGCTTGTAGGTGACCATGCTTCTAGCCAACTGTGAGTTATTTGGCAGCTTGCCACTTGACTGTTAGTGAAAATTCAAGAGCAATGAGATGAAATAGAGTTCCTGATAGACAAAGAGAAAGGTGTCTTCACTTGAGAAAAGAGATTGTGGGTACTGTTTCTTAAATGATTTAAGCTGTCTGCTCTTGTACAGCCACATATCTCAGCCTCACTTATATACATTTCTTTGCCACATTTGCATAAATAATCCCATTTAAAACTTGTCTCAAATTTCACATGTAATTTGTTCTCAGGAAGGTATCTGCAAATAAAAGGGCCACCAGTAGCTGGGCCAGTGCCCTTGTAGCTATTAGAAGGTGAGCTTAATTTAACATTTCTTTCTGGAAATGATGTTCTTATCTATCTAGATTTTAGGACTTGGGCATTTCTACTGCAGGTTAAGACTAAATGAAGTTGTTTCACTCTGGACTCAAAAGGAGCTGCCAAATCCCTGAAAAACTGGCTGCATTGTAGTAGACAGTAGTACCACAGTTTCATATCATCCCACTGAGAACTGAGTCTGAAGAGCAGTAAGAGTAAACACCCATTATGGGACAGCTGTGGGAGTGTGACTTATCCGAGTATTAGAATGAACTGGGATCAGTTTTTGTTGACTTACAGAATGTGTGTCAGCTTACAGAAATATTTCTGTATGGCTTTCCTTTTTTTTTTAAAGTCCATTTTAAAGGGGCTTAAAATAGTCTCAGGTGCTAACATTTCAGATGGCTTTTGCATCTGTGCAATGAGGGATAATTAGGTTTGTAGAGCAGATGTTCTGGAAGCCTGCACTGCAGTATGCCTGGCTGTTTCTGGCTACAAAGATTTACTCCTGGGTGCACTTGTTTTCTTTTTATGTAGGAGAACAGCAAATTCCCAAACAGTCTTCTCCATCCAGTAAGTACTTCAAGATCTCATACCAGATTTAATCAGTAAATGTTTCACGAAGAGCTTTAGAAAGGAAGTTTTGTTCCCAACAATTTATTTCAGCTGCTTAGTACTGAGTTTTTACTCTGCACTGAAATGTGTTGTGGCTTTTCCAAAATGAGCAGAAGTGTTTGCAGAGAAGTGATGATGGTGTGATTTTTTTTCACTCCGTTCTCCTGAGGCATAACAAAAAGAAAAAAAGCCCCCAGGGAAAGTAGAATTATACCATTATCCCAGAATTGCATTCTGTTGTGTACTACCTTGTGCCGTACTGCCTGTTGGAGGAAGAAATGGGATTTTGTAAATAGCCAGGTAGGAACAAGGATATGAATTGTGAATATGGATGTATGCTAAGAGTGACCTAGAACTAGCTTTATAAAATACAAAATGTTCTTCATGGCACTTTTTGGTCTGGAGATGTGGTTTTGCTCAGTTTTATCACATCACACAAGGTTGCATGCTTCTCCCAGCGTAGCTGTTACAAAAAAGGCAGTGTTTTGCTTTTGAAAAGCATTAAATGCAAAAAGCTATTAGAAGGAGGTAGCCTTTTTTATCAAAAAGTTACATCTGACTTTTTACTGAACAGATAATATATGCAGATGTGCTTTCCCTCATAATTTCATCAGGCATGCCTGTTTTTCACAGACAAGGGCTTAGGCAGCTGATCTTCGGCCTTTCAAAGGCCACCAATTTGCTTCCATTCCAGAGGGGACAGGTCTCTTTCAAAAATGACTTTGCTAGGTCATTCCTTCTGGCATTAGTCCAATACAGTGCACACGTTTGTTTTTACAACTTCAAAAAGATGTGGTATGAGAAACAACAATAGCTTCAAGGAAGGACCTGGAGACACAGCACTAAAACAATAAAAGCTTTCAAAGCTTCACAGGAGAGCATGTATGGGGAAAAAATACCACACACTTGAAGTGATACAGTGGGAGATATTTTGGGGGGTATGCTTTCAACTGAGAATCAGAAATGGACACTAGCTTCTTGTTTCCATCTTAACTGCTACTGTG
>VYZW01001267.1:1481-13590 GCA_013401315.1 Balaeniceps rex | reverse complement strand
TAAATAGCTGCTGCAGTGTGGCCATATTTTATTGGGAGTTGCAGGTACTCAACATAGTCGTGCATGTCCACGTAAAGGTAGCATCTGGGTTTTTTTTTATTACGTTTGTCCATGTCTGGTGAATTTGACCATCATCATACACAATCACACAGAATCACAGAATGGCTGAGGTTGGCAGGGACCTCTGGAGGTCATCTTGTCCAACCGCCCTGCTCAAGCAAGGCCACCTAGAGCTGTTTGCCCAGTACCATGCCCAGACAGCTTTTGAATATCTTCAAGGATGGAGACTCCACAACCTCCCTGGGCAACCTGCTCCAGTGCTCAGTCACCCTCACAGTAAAGTGTTTCCTGATGTTCTGACAGAGTCTCATGTGTTTCAGTTTGTGTCCATTGCCTCTGGTCCTGTCACTGGATGCCACTGAAAACAGCCTGGCTCCATCTTCTCTACACCCTCCCTTCAGGGATTCATACACATTGATGAGATCCCCCACCGAGCATTCTCTTCTCTAGGCTGAATAGGCTGAACAGTCCCAGCTCTCTCAGCCTTTCCTCATATGTGAGATGCTCCAGTCCCTTCATCATCTTAGCGGCCCTTTGCTGGACTCTCTCCCGTAGCTCCAGATCTCTTTTGTACTAGGGAGCCCAGAACTGGACACAGTGCTCCAGATACTGCAAGGATCAATTCTGGGAAACATTTATTCACAATAATACATAAACTAAAGCATAATGTAAAAGAATTGTGAGAACTTACAGTTTTAAAAAAGTTAAGAAAAGTGGAGTCAGAAGTTTCTACGTACAAATATCACTAAATGAAGGGAATGAGATTTCAGGTTCATAACTGAGTAGATGAATACAGAGAACTTTTTGCACTCTAAATAATAGAATAGTAAGCATGTCTGCTGTGGAGAGGATGAAACATGGCAAATCATCCATTAATAAGTATCTATTTTCCTTGACAAATGCCTAATTATTCAGCAGAATAATTTAATGTTCTGTATTAAGCTAAGAGGCACACGGATTAAAATACCCACATCAATGGGCTCTGTTCAGTATTCCCTACTCACTCCCACCAAAACATTCACAAACCTCAGCAGGGAATTTTCCTGAGAAGATCAGCTAATGATGTATTGTACCCTGCAAATGAGCCCTTAAATCTCTAAAGTTGATTTTTGTCTACCAAACCACAAAACTGTCTTTCTCTCCTTCTTCTCTTAAGAATCCTCTCTGCCCATGTACTGTACCTCTATATATATGCCAAGACATAATTCCAGCTATTAAATCTAAAGAATGAAAATATCACAGTTTAAGGCAAAGCAAAAATTTAGTCTTTGATAAAGAGACTCAAAGCTGATGAGAAGTGCTTGTATTTCAGGTGAAATAGAAGACTGAAATTTGGAGGCTGTGGAAACACTTGAAAAGCCATTAGTCACAGCCATAAAACAACTAGTAAAAAATGACTCCAGGCTACCAAGCAGCAAGCCTGTAAGGGAGACAGTGGATCTACTGAACCAACAGGAACTGAAAGGAACCACTATGTAGAAAAGTGGCATTGCAGAGTAGCTAAATGACAAGTCTGTAGAGGTCTGCCCCAAAAATATTTGAAAAAAATACCTACCTCGAGAGCTAGTGGTCCCAACTACTAGCTTGACACCAACAGTAGGAACCAGGATGAAATCAACTAAAGGAAAGGGACTTGCAATACTATGAAACCAGGGTCAATGACAGATTATTTTATAGTATTATTTTCACGAAAATAAAGATGAGGAAGTTTTAGCCATTCTAGAAGACACTGTGCTGATTAACAGGAAATTGGTAATTGCAGTAGCTTAGAAGTCACCAGCACTGAATAACAGTGAACTTTAAAAGTAAGCAGCTGAACTTCTCACAAGGTATGCTATTTATTATTAAAAATCAGGGAGAAATGGGGGGTAAAAATGTAGCTGTCTTAAAAGTAAGACAAGGAAAGCCTGAATCAATAACAGACAACTGACTAACATAGCAATTGAAGGACAGTATATTCATCAAACACCAAAACTACTACAGTATGATAGGGTCAAACATCTTTAATCTCCAATTTACTGTATGAAATGAAGAAGCATTCAGTTGGAACATGCAGAGATCACATTCCACATACTCTAGCACATTAAATGTCAGTGGAATTAGCTATGAACCTGACCTAGAAAGAAATAGTATATGCTTAAAATTACAAAATTACAGAATATCTACATTTACATCCGAATCCTTTTTTTTCTTTTACACCTAATGTCAAGTTCTGCTTAAGTGCTGCAGATACTGGATCTTAATGACTATACAATTTTTACCACAACTGGGATTATTAAGCAATGCCACCCCTAGCATGGGACAAGGAGAAGGTAGGGCTACTAACAGCCGCACTTTTCTCTTAAGCCATTTTCTGGTTTTAGCCAGTATTTTGCGTGAGGCTATATCAATATTTTTATATATTTATACCTATCTAAACAATGCAGCAATAACACTTTTCAGTTATGCAGTTTCTTTCATCCAGGAATCTGAAAATATTTCCCATGCTTTAATTTAGTCTCACATCTACAGAAGTGTGTGCAATAGCGCTTTCTGTCTTAAGGCTTGATTCAGTAAAGTACTTACACACCTAATTTGTAAGGATTTCACTAGACAGGAGTGTAGAGGTTACACTTGGGCCAGGCATGGGCACGAGCATGTTTAGCATGATCCTCAATGTGCTTTTGGTGTAAGTCAGCTAGCACTTTCCCAGACAACTCTTGCATGCAGTTGAGGTGACAGCATTGGCCAAAGACCACTCCACCCAGCCTGTTTTGGATATACAAAAATCTAGCTGTATGCATGAGAATGATGTCATGCCAGATTCTGCCCCATTTTCTTTACTATACAGAACCCTATCTTAATGTAATGCATTTTTATCCAATAACCATTTAACATAAAATACAAAAACAGTGCAGAGAGATGAAAGCTGAAAGGAAGGGCTTCCTGCGCTAGAGTCCATGATACTTCTTGTGCCCTTTCTCACTGGCAGAATAAGGCTCTAATTCCCTTCTGCATCATAGCAGAATTTCAACTGGAGTGTGAGAAAAATGTGAGAGGAAGATTCCCCATCAAAAAAGACCGTGAACTCAGGCCCTCCATTTCCTGGGAGAGAGCCCTCTCTTATAGGAGATAAAGCAATGGCATTGTTGTAGTCATGATAATCTAAGGGTAGAAGCAAAGTTTGAAGGAAAAGTTATTATCTTTCTAAGGCTAACTGATGCAGTGAGACCAAAAAACCACCTTTTTTCAGGTCTGGAGGTTTGTTGGTAGGCAGGACAAGCACTGGTACGACTACCATTGCCTTCCAGCGGGCTATGAATGAATACAGAAGGTTGTCAGAATATCCATCAAGGACAGGGCTAGGAAGCGGGACAGATCAACCCCAAATCATCATTCCTTTCCCCCTTCCAAATGATTATACATCATCATCTCTAATCACCTCCAGGCCAGTGATGAGCATGCATTAAGCCCACTTATGCAGACTGTATTAAGTATGATTACACATTACACTGCAAGGTTATAGGAAATATAGGGATCGATGTATGGGGTCAAGGCTCAAACATTTTTTTGACAGTTGCAAGGATTTTTTTTACTTTTTAAATTTTTGAGGTAAGGGTAATTTAAATATAATTGTTTAACATCAGGGCATGCTGTCCTAACAAAAGCAGTGGTCTCAAACCTGGGGAAATGTAGTGCTCTCCAGACTTTCTCTCCAGCCTATTTAAAGGGTAACATGACACACTTTCATTCAGCTAAAACTGGTCAGTCTGGGAGCTGGCAAGATGAGTCTACAAGGTTGGAGAGTCTCCTACTGCTCAGTGTTGCCCAGGAAAAGTCTGTAGCTGGCAGCAGGACTGTGGGGAATACACCTGAACTCACAGGCTCCAGGCAGCTTAGCACTCAGTCACTGCTACATTTTGTGCAGAGTTTGCTCTCGTCACTCAGATCCGAGTGGGTATCCAGAGACGCAGAACTAACACATTAGAAAGGAGGAGAGGGGTAAAAACAACTGACGCAACCTGCGAAGTTTTGCACAATCTGAGCATGGGTTTTCAGGAAAGCATTTTTCAATTTATATTCCTATACTTCTTCTAAGTTCATTACTGGATTTAGGGCTTAGGTTCTATTTTTTTGTTATGAACAACAACTTATTTCTTAATCAGTGTCTTTTGCAACCAATAACTATTGTCTCTTTTGTAAACTGCAGTCCCGTTGTTGCCAGTAGTATGTGTTCTGGGGGGATGATTTAAATGACAAAATACTTACTTGTAACGACAAAAGAAATGATACAATATAAGCTAAGTTTTAATAAGTGAAAAGATTTTAATTAAAATTGCTTTCCATTCACGGGCTAGAGTTTTATTTAACCAGCTGCCCTATGAAAGTTACTACCTAGAGTTTTCATTTTCCCAGTACACAGCTGCAGGAAAGATTTTATTCTGGTGAACGAAGGACTGTACAACAGCCAGGACAAAGCTCACTTAAACTAACAATGGAGCCATGGCAAAAGTCATAACCTTCTGCTGTCTTAGGGGAAGCACACTTTCTGAATAAAATCTCTCTGATTATGCCTAGTATGCAAAATGCAGTTTTATATCTGCAGCTTAAATAGATTTCAGTATTAGCACTGAATACTAATCACTGATGCAAAAAACGTACAGCTCCCTCAAGGCATTTCAAAAATCTTGATTATTTAATCAGTGCTCTTGATTTATAAGGCGAGCTGGTTGATGACTACCAAAATGTGACACATTGGACACTATCCAGATGGAATGCCAGTTTTCATTTGAGGTTAAAGAGGTAAAACTCTACAAGAGAGGTTTTCCAGTATCCTGGACTAGAGCTAGAGTTATATCAGGTGATAAATAAAACCTGGCAGTTTGGCTTGCACATAATATTAAAACAGAAACTTCACTGAACTGTCAGTTGTAAAATGAAGTAATCAGTGTTTTTTCTGATTATTCTCTGTTTCCACTATGGACTTTTTATTTATTTCATGTCTTCCATCTTAATGTCCTCTTATCCTTTTAAATAGCACTACTTTACTTTTTTACAAATATATAAGCGGTGGGTGGTGCCTTTTCATAAGCACTAATTTCCCAAGAAGCTGGATGCAAAATTTGAAGAGTGCAGTTTCTCTCCCCCATAACTACATATATATATATATGTATTTGAAAATAATTTTGTATCTACATCTCTATATGTCAACATATACTTAGGTATATATGAAAATAATTTTAATTCCTGCTTTAAAATGCAGTGGAATTGTCAAAAATTGTTTAAGATACAGATGCATAAGTTACATTCATTTCTGAACAGGTTTTACTACCTAAGCTGCTTGGGCTTTGACAGTCCCACCTCTGTCTTTAATTGTCAGCAATGATATTCTGTTAAAGGTTTCCGTATAAAATTTCCAATGGTTTTCCTATTAACACTTTAAGGAGCAAAATGACTTCAAATTGAGATAGCAAAGAATTAAATTCCTATTTAGACATCTAATTCTAGGCCTGACCACTAGAAGTTAGCAATCTGATCACTTTATGTACATGCCTATATGGATATAGAGGCCTAACATTTCAAACTAAACTTGAAGTTTCCTTATTAGAAGCAGTGACTGGCACTTAATATTCAAAGCAAAGTTACAGCTACAGAGAATTATTTTACCAAATAACTCCTTTGTCCGTGTTCATGCTGCAAGTGGGCGGCACAAGCAGAGTGCCCGGAGGCACCCGGAGCTGGCGGCAGTCTCCCTAACCAGGCGGCAGTGCAGGCTGTGCCAGCACAGCTGGGCTCCTTGCTGCATGCTGGGGGAGCCAGCCTGCGCTCTGCACCAGCCTGTGCTGCTGTGTCTTCACCATTATTTATATCTGAGCTACCAGTAATAACGCTAATATATCAATGCAGATAGCCACAGCTCTGTGGCAAGTGGTCAGCTTATCATTTCAGCAGAACTGAACATGTGCCAACCTGTAAGGATAAACCCTGCGAACACACAAGCAATTTGAAGGTTGAGAGGCCCCCTAGAAGGCGGACTTGGAGGTTAAAAGTCTCCTCACAACCCAGTGGAATCCTCTCAAGCCTCCTAAAACCAAAATGACTAAAATTATAATCAAAACATGGGAACTTGATGGTAAGTTTAATGATAAATACGCATTAAAAGTATCAAAAGCCGTCATACCGGCACGCTGTAAAGTTACATCTACACCAGAAACAATGACAGAAGTAAAAGACTTGCCATTAACCATCCTGTGCAGTGGGTAAGAAGCTTTCCCAGGAGCCGATGGTCATGTAAGGGGCTCGTTACCATGGAAACGGAAACGGCCCCTCTCCACAGGAGCGGAGGTAAGCGCAGGAATTCACTTCGCACCACTGGGCTGAGGAGCAGGCGTGAGGCTCCCAGCCGTTCCCACCTCAGGTTTGGGAAGGCGCAGCGCAGCTGCCAGCAGCGCAGTTGTGCAGGCTGATGCCCGTGCAGCGTCTGGCCTCGTGTATGTCAGTGGTGATATGGCCTGTGTAGTCCCTGTGCCCTCGCCCCCTCACCTCTCCGCTAGAGATGCTTTCATGTCATGTTCTCCCATACCTGTGCAGCCAGCGATCCAACTTGCACTGAAGTCTGCGGGACTTGCCTCGAGCTCTCAGGGTGCATCAAAGAGTAGGTGGCAGCGTAACACAGAGATGCAAAGCTAAACTTTAAGCTAGCTTGCTTGGGTATGAGCAGCAGCACTGGCTGGAGCAACATGAAGAGCAGCAAGTGCTGATTTACTGCACATAGCAGCCTTGCTGGTTGCAGCATAGCTGTATGCTTTCAAACCGCCTCGTGTCTGACTCCTTTGTTATGTTCTTTCTTCAGTACCTTTTGTGACTAATACTCATAAAACATTGTTTTCATTCCTCGTTTTAAAAAGTTTGCTAGAAATTTCAGTAGCCTGTATTGCAATGGCACGACAAGAGGAAACACAGAGAAGCACATACGGTGACCAGAGCCCCCAGGTGCCCTTCCCCACCATACCCTGCCATTGCAAACGGAGCCGCTCGTGGGCGGCTCTGGCCACGTCAGCTGGGCACCAGGCAGGCAGCACCCTGTATGCCAAACTGCTCCCAAAGTTGTAAGAAGTGAAAGCATCACCTCCGCAGAGGCCTCGCATCTAGGTTTTGGCAAAATTGCAGATTTGTATTCTGTTACAAAGCCAAAACATTTTAATAACTACAAGAGTTCACCTGTAAAATCTGTGTTGTTTGGGCTTGTGCCCTTTATAATTACATCCCTGTACCTTTCTTTGTATCTATAGATTTGTATCATCTGAAGCTTTTGAAATAATATCTTGCTTGACTGGACCTGTGGGTAAGGCAATCGTGGGGCAGTTCAAATAGCTGCATTATTTCAATTGTCTGTCAGGAAGCCAAAAAATCTACTTGAAACACAGATGGCTATTTCCCTGTCATCATCTAGCTCCTCCACTGATCTCCTCACCATTTCAACTTCATTCTCTGTAACAGTTTTCCCTGAGTAGGGAAGATTTTGCACCTTCTTTAAGAGAAAAGAGCTACAAACTGCTAGAGTGAGGATGTTTTGATCATATATGAGAATGTCTTACTGAAGACTGCAAAATTGGATAACATGCTGGGTGACTGCCTCAGGCTCTGGGTATTGCAAGTAACAATGTCATATGTATCACAGGTACCACCAGGCCTTCTGCCATAAGTACAGCATGACAAAAATAGCTTGTAGGGATTATGTTCCAGTCTTGCATGGCAGCAGCCACGCAGCAGGAAAAACACTGGAGCCAGAACTTGCCTATGCAGGAAAAGAGACATCACTCCCCTGCAGGTTAGAGACTGCGCTGCAGAGGAGGCTGCTGGGGAAATCATAACCCTGAAAGAGAAGGGAACTTCTGTTTACACATAGCAAATGCCACCCTTGCTCACCTTGCCTTATCCTTCCCCCAAGTCCTACCTAGCATCACTACCTGTAACCATGTCACAGAGATCAAAAAGCCACGTGATTTCATAAAAGGCTCCATAGTTTTTGAACCTAGAAAAGGGAGTCAAGAATACTCTTCTGCTATTTAAATTGGGGCAAAATTTAAATTCTCCTTCACTGGACCTAGCTAAGCAAAGTTAAAGCCAATTCTCTGGATGCATCTGAACCATTAAGGACTTCCTGAATGGAAAGACCCTCTGTTACACCTCTGGTATAAAGCCGCTAGGACACTGACTCCTGTCAACTTCTCCACATCCTGGTATAGACACATGTTGTGTAATCATATATTTAATCTTAGCTACGGTCTTAATTCTTCTACTTCCCACTTCGTTCCTATATGTACATGTCTCCACCTTCTCAAACTATGTATTTTTTTTAAATGAAACCAAAATAGTCTTGGCAAAGCATCTCATAAGAATCATTTTGTGGATGGGGCTTGTGGTTAACAGAACATCGCACAATAGGGATGAGAAAATTATCTGAATAATTTCATGTACCTGATACCAGCAGCAAGATATAGATGCTTTAGGTCAGGACAGAGAGCTAACATATTTCAGGAAAACGTTTGGACTACTACTTTTAATGTGTGGGTAAGAGTACATGAAATCTGAAAACGTCATTATTCTTAACTGCTGTTAAACCAATGACTATGCAAAAATCTCTCTATGTTCAAAGAAGAACTTTTCTGTTTCTTTGCTATAACCCTATACTGCTGTACCAGAAACATAATAGATACAGCGAACCTTTTTTTTATTTTCCTAGTTGATGGTGCAACTAGGGGAGGAAAGATCATACAGACTTTCCATTCTTCAGAGAGGCTGGGTTTAAATAAATGTTCAGCATTTCTGACTCTGAAGAAAGGACTTGTTACAGAAGTAGAAAGTAATATCCTAATATTGCCTCACAAAAGTCTGCTTCACAAAAATTACCAACAGTAACATGAATACAGATAAAAGCTGTACCTGAAACATTACACACATGCAGAATTATTAGTGAAAACAATACTAAATTCCTGCTTTCAACAGTTAATGTTGATTCCAATCTGTGTCCTACACATGTGGGGTATGCTATTTGAATACATGTAGTAGGAAAACAGACTACTCCTTTCCAGAATTTGTATATGCACCATATATCATTAAAAATAGAAAGTAGCAATAAACTGACTTTATTGGTGGGAAACCTGGAATTTTGTAGGATTACAAAAGGGCAATAACACCTCAATCACTGGGAAACTTGAATGTTTCTGAAAATATACTGCAATATGTGTATTAAATGTAGGGATAGCGAATCTATCTGCTTCCAGACAGATTATTCTGATTTGCAAGGACAGAGAACTGAGAGACTTTATTCCTTCAATTTGCACACACCTTTGTCAGAACTAATAACCCAGTTCAAAGGCAAGAAGTTTCATAGCACTTAACTATGTGGCCTCTAACATGTCATGCTGATTGAATTCATATCATCTTATATATTTGGGCATCAAAAGCCCTTTATTTTTCTTAATTAGAAACATAGCTTCAATGCAGCTTGCCTAGAAAATAAATTAAATTCATATACATTACCTCTGAGCAATGAGAAATAGCACTGATTGAATAGGGCTGTTTAAATCTCTGCGGTTGGCAGTGTTCATCAGTGAATTTGTTTACAAAGTGGAAAGAATGAGATGCTGTCAAAGAATGAAAAATAAAAGCTAGATTTCTTGGGAAGGAGACATCCATCTTTTTCTATTTGTAAATGCTGACGAGCAGGGTTTAAGGAGGGCTAATGTCATCCATTCATCTTAATTAAAGAGTTAATTGCTCGTGTATCCTGATTTGGTTAGCTGATCTTACTAGCATGAAAAGCGTTTGCTTCTATGTATTTTATTGACCACTGTAATGACATCATCAGTAAGACTCAGGATTTATTCATGCCTCAGCCTAAACTCGTAACTTTAATAGCCTCCTACATGATAAAACTTTCAAGAGGGAAGTTCTTTAGCATGGTACAGAATACCGAGAGGTCTGTTCAGACCCTGTTCAGAAACTGTTAAAATGTCTCAGTTCAGCTGTCATTGAAGTATTACTTCAAAGTCTAGAGTCAGGAAGATAAGTAAAAAGTAATTTTAAAGACTAGTTCGCAGCAAATGTATATATGGAAATAGCATAAAACATCTAAAAATCGCATATCAAATATAAGCAAGAGAATTATTACTATTCAATTTTTCACATCTGTAGTCATAGTCAAGTAAGCACTGACACAAAAACAGACAGGCGAGGTTGACAGCGTGTTCTATGGATTAAAGACCAAATTGGTTTAGTCACATGTCTTACAACACAAAGAGGGAAAACTCAGATCTAAAGAAAGACCAGTTAACTATCTAGGAAGTCTGTGAGGTTTTTCTGTACAATGTCTTTTAACATTTACTGCAATTCCTGATGTTATTTCTTAAAGATTCTTCACAAGAATTAAATTAAATTCTACACAAGAGGAAAATGGACAATACTACTGCTTTTTGATTAATCAGCTTTGTGGTACTTGAAAATGAAATAAAATAATACATTACAAAACATAATACGTGATATTCCCTTATCCTGGTAATGAGTCTTCAGAACTGATCTATTTATGTTACGCTACTTTCATGGGATCAATTTCTATTGCTAACAATGCACATAACTTACACGAAGGGTCGAACTGTCGTTTAAGAAGCACCACGCACCAAACGTAACTTATCCTAACACAGTCTCGCATGCTGTGAGCACTTACTTGGTTTTGTAACAGTCACAGGGTAGCTCCTGTGTGCTCTCCTGAAATATCAAGAAGGCACTAAGAATAATGTGATAGGGTGCTACAGCTCATCTAGTTTTATGAACTTCATGGGGGACTTCACTTTGTAAGTGTTTTCTTTATGCAGTTGAAGCTTCTCAGCTGACTGGCTCAGAGGCCAGTGCTGGCTCTCATGCTTTCTTCGACAGACAGGCGATTTTCTTTTTAACACTGACCGGGTTTCTGTGTTTTCTCAGAAAACATTCTGTAAAAGATAATAAAAAAATTCTAATAAACTCTGTATGATACGAACACAAAACTACATTGCCCCTCTCACGGAAAAGCAGCAGGCAAGCCCAGGACATATAATTGAGTATGGTGCAGTGGACCCACATTACCGCAGACCAATGTAGCCAGCCCCAGAACCAGAACCAGTCTGCCTGTGTCAGCTTGGTGCTGCCTCCAAACTAATTAGCCCTGCTGAGAAGCAGTATGTGTGAACACGGACACAGGACCATGCTTCGGCAGCTACTCTCCTCTTAGGTCTCTAGGACGATGCCATGTGGCTCAGGGACATGCCTTCAGCCAGCTCATGCATCTCTACAATTACGCAAGAGTGTGCAACGTGTAAAGGGAACAGCACTGGAAAGCAGGAGATTTGTTGGCTATCGCCAACTCTAGAACTGCCTGGTTGGGTAACCTTTAACAAGTTGCTTCAGCTCACTCTGTCCCAGTTATCCCCCAAATCAACTGTATCTTTTTTTAGAGATACTCTGAGATTCATTCACGGAAAGGTGCTAACTGAGAGTGAAGCAGTATTATTATTTCTGAATAGTTCACTACAGGAAAAGGCAGCATGGAAAATGTATGGGGTTTACAATCAGAGAAGAAGACAACAACTGAGGTTGGATGGGACCTCGGGAAGTCGCCTGTCCCAACCCTGAGCTCAACACAGGGGTTGTTCCAGACTTGAAAAACTCAGGGATGGAGATTCCATAACCTTTTTGGGCAACCTGCTCCAGTGCTGGACTGTTCTCATGATGAGGATTTTTTCTTTATGTCAAGGAATGGCTATGGCTATGGTGAGGAAGGCCACAATAGCAGAACTTCTCAGTAGGGTTTAGATGTTACTCATCATCTTTTACAGCTCAGCTCCAATTAAATAATCTTTTTAAATTAAAGATTGTTCCAGTTTTATTTACACTCCAAGCAAACTACTCAGTCAACCTTTCTGTCAGTCTTTCTTGTCAGTCCGTTTAGTGCAGAATCCTTAAAAAGGCTGACAAGAATAAAACTAATATATTGCTCTGCCATTTGGGCCGCTGTCCAACAGTATTAGCT
>VYZW01001263.1:34486-62432 GCA_013401315.1 Balaeniceps rex | reverse complement strand
TTCCCAGGACCCAAACCTGCCCTACTTTGGGTTTTTCCTTCCAGGTCTGGGTTGTTTGTTCAAAACATTCTTAAAAACAAAAAAACAAATAAAGTCCAAACAAAAATCAATACCTAGTCTCAGCTCTAGTGTCTTCCTGTTAATGGCTAAGTTGAAATTCAGTAGTAAATTAAAGTGTTAGCAGGGCAGGAACTTGCTTCAAAAAGAGTTAAGGCCAACCATAGTGAAGGCAGAGCAGCACTTTGAATATGCAGCAGAGGCGGAAATATGACTGTATGTACAAGGACAGAGACTGGCTCCTGTCATGAGAATATCTGTTTCCATATGGCAATATCAGTATTTCATGGGGTCATGAAATGTACAGGAAGTATTGATTTCAGAAAGTGTTTCAAGATACCTTGATAGAGTCCTTCAAGAAAAAAAAAATGACATAATATTTCTGAAAGAATGATATATCATAGACTTAATTAAGAAATGTAAAGAAAATACAGACAGGGACTGTTCATCTACACTCAAACACACACAGTCAGTCAGTCAAACTTTGGCCCAAGCCAGTACTTGGACTACCTGCAGTATGGCTGGGAAGGAAAGTGTTTCAATGGCCTGGTGAGGTGTGCTACAGAAAGGTCAACCTTCGAGACTGTACTTGGCTTTGGCAGTTCTACTGCACTTTCACCTTTGAGAAGCCCCCACCAGAGATCGCCAATTCCTGCTTAGAAAGCTTAACTCTGTCTCTCAGCAGGTGTGCCCTTGGGAAATTTTAAGTTCCTTTGAAGGTCCTGTAGTACCACTAGTAAGGTGTGATTTTAGATTTATTTTCCATTGACAAGCCTAACAATCTGCATCTATTCAAATTTCTGGAATTGAACTAATCTAATGAACCTTTATATAGGACTTTGGCTAAAACAAAAAGAAAGAATTAAGAAAAAAAAAAGTAACCCTACCTAACACATATGCATAAGCATGCAAAATACTGGATCAGATTTAGTTGAACAAGATAAGGAATACTTGAGTTTGTGTTGTATTTGCATTTTGATTTACAGTAACTGTATCATTTTTCTTGCCTTTTATACCCAAAGCTATTAAAATTTTTTGGTATTTACCAAACTCAAGGTGTAACACGTGGGAAGATAAATGCAAGATTAGTTCAGAAGATTTTTGTCAGATAACTCCCCAGCTGTCTAAATTAGGAACCTTGTGTCTCTCAGCATCACTTCCTGAGGTGGGAAGCTAATCCTTGTGCCCTTAGAAGGGGCACTATGTTCCCTCAGGATGGCATGTGTGTTCATGGCAGGATTACTTGACAGAGAGCGATGCAGAGCTCGGCAAAACATACTTTAATATAAAATGTCCTACTTGGTGATGAATTGTTAGAGTCTGTCTTTCTTCAACACACAAAACTTAGACTTTGGCCAATTTTGGCAAGTATAGGAGGAATTTGCCTTGAGCAACCACAGGGGAAGCACGCTTATTGTTCCTCATCATGTATATTAATATATATTAATATTCCAACAAATACACTTAACAGAAAAAATCTCCTTTTTGGGTGTATATTGCTGGGACATGAATACTGCTGCACTGTTCTCTGGTGAATCCAGGACCCTGACTGTATAGCAGGTAATACATCAGAGAGGCAAAATGAAGGAGGACATGTCCAACCCTTTGCCCCACCAAGGAGCTGCTCACCTCCAGAGCAGCCCAGCACACTGGCCTACAGACACAGGGATGCGTTTGGGCCCTTGGAACATTGGTTCTGTTACTTCACTTTCTCATCTTCCTCTAGCAAGGTTAGGCCTCTCTGTGCAGAGTAAACTCCATGAATTTATGACCAGTAAAATCTGCTGTAACACGAAATGTGAAATGGCTTCAGATGAAAAGTGTATTACTGCCCTAAGCCTGTTGAAGCTATTTGTATTATCTACTGAAGAAGGCATTTTAACCAACATACTCAACTGCCTTTTAATGTCTAATTCCTCATCACTTTGAGGATCTAATCAAGATAATATATGTGCTTCTTGGTATTTCAAGCTTAGGTCTACTTGGTGAAGGTGCAAACAAAAACCAACTGCCTTAATACCCTAATTTGACTTTAAAACATAGGCTGTTAGGGAAAAGTATGTGTCTGAAAGTGTTTTTCCAAACTAATGATTCTGCCTTTAACCAATATTTAACAAACCTGGTCCAAAAATAATAGGAGAGGATTCCTGTATAGAGTTCAGCTGAAAATTGTCTGGAGCAAATTAATCTTTCAGTTAGCTCTAATTGTAAGTAAGTGTTTTGTTAGAATGTGGGGTATCCCTTAGGATGTGTTAGGAACAGCCTGAAAGGATGTTATAGAAAAACTAGAGGCAGTGTAACACATCAGGTGTGAAAAAATAACATCTTGCTAAGTGTCCTAGAAACACACCTTGCCAACAGAGTTTTGTCCTATTTTTAAAAAGGCCTTTAAGAAAGCGTAATGGTGAAAAAGTGACAGCACTTGACAGTACTTGAGAAAACAAAGTAGAAAGGTCACAGGCACTTAGCTTTTAATTATGTAAATATTTTATTCTTGCAAATATTTAGCTGATTGTGTTTATCCATAAAGCTGGAAATGAAAAGGTGGGGGGATGAACACAACAGTGAGTGCAGAGCAACAGAACAGGATAAAATATATGCTCTGTATCTCAGTCAAATACCTAAGAGCATCAAAGCAAATCTTCAAGGTATTATGCAGAAGGAAGCTGGCTAGTTGCCTGTT
The DNA here is from genome assembly GCA_013401315.1 of Balaeniceps rex. Classification (NCBI taxonomy): domain Eukaryota; kingdom Metazoa; phylum Chordata; class Aves; order Pelecaniformes; family Balaenicipitidae; genus Balaeniceps; species Balaeniceps rex. The sequence goes on along the minus strand of VYZW01001263.1, from coordinate 59,692 downwards.
AATGCAGCAGAGGTGTCTCTTAAGTGTCCATTTTCATTGTGCTGGCAGACAGCTATTTTTGCTTAGATTTACTTTATTTGAGATAAATGTAAAGAACACCGAACAAATGCCTTTGAGAATAAGTGGGGTAAACTGGAGCAGGCTTTCTCTCCCTCCCTCTTTCTGTAAGTTTTTGGTTGCAACAAATCACCTTTCCACTGCAATAGGGCACTGGGATGAGAAGCCCTTACAGAAGAAAAAACAAAATACCTTTTCTTTCTGATACTGCACTTGTTACCGAAGTGACAGGAATATGACAAATAACTTCCACCCCAGATCTGACTACTGACAAAAGCACCCAAGAGAAGGGCCCTAGGGAGGTCTGTGCCATCCCAGACTCTACCCCAGTCATCTTGATGTGGGCGTGAGGTCCAGCAGGTCAGCCAGACATCCCTGGAGCAGGTTTGGCTGTACCACTGCTGACTCGCAGGCTTTCCTGGGTTTGCAATATCTCTGTAGCCCGAAGAAGGAACAGAAATCTGGCAACCCAGTGAGGGGGACTGGTGGCTCTGCCACCAAAAAAAAAGAGACAAAATGAACTCACAGGTACCTCAGAGCTTTGGAGAAACTTTCAACAAGATTCAGAGTTGTGTGTGAAAGCCCCAGATGCATAACTGGTACAGTTATGCTGTGTGGGCTCAGGATACAGGTTGAATTCCCGCACATCTTGCTGATGATCAAAAGAGTTTTTTCTGAAAACTGTGTAGCCATTCTGGTGTATTTTCAATATAGTACATGCTATAGGAAAAAACAAACACCAGCTTGATTACTTCTCTCCTATTTTTTCGTACTGTTCTATCTTAGCGCGAAGGTAGAATCATCCTGGGTTTTAATTTTCCTCATATCAGTGCCATCTTCTGTGATAAAGCAAAATAATCTGTTCTGGGTAAATGCTTGCAAAATGGTGATAAGAACTGAAGTTAAAGAACAGGAAACTTCTGTTTTGGGACTCTAATTCTAAAGACATTGGCACAGATAAGATCTCTATGATACGCTTCAAAGAATATTTTGTGTTATTTCCTGCTACCTTGTATCAGTTTAGTTATTTATGTGGCTTACTTACAGATGAAATACTGGCTGAGTGGCAACCAAGTCCACAAGTTGGGACAGTCATGGATGAATAGACCATGTATCTCCAGAAATGTTGGTGGAATTATTCCACTTTCATAAATGAAAGGGCAGCCTGTTTGTAAGCAGGCAGAGAAAGGGAAACATGAGATGAAGGGTGTAGAAAGTGAGCATAACAGATCTAAAAATCCTGCTCTTAGAGCTTAACTTTGTGTCAGGTACAAAAGGTGCTGGGTGGGATGCCAAGAGATGTTGGGGGGAGTGGCACACAGTGGGTGGCCCTGGGACAGGGCTTCCTAGCACTGCAGGCACAGATGAATTTGATTCCTGGGGAAGAGCACGGACTAACTCACTCCTGCTTTCAGCAGAGCAGCAAAGTTAGCTTTGCACCATCCAAAGGGAGGAGGCTGACAGGGTCAGCAGGGGCTGGAGTGCCTATACCTGAGAGTAAGAGAGTATCTTTCAAATCATCCCGGGCAAATTTCTTCTCCAGCCCACACAGTTGCCCTTCTCATCCCTGCTGAAATTGCTCTCCTCCTGCTTCTGCTTACCACCTTGTTCCTCCCACAGGTGAACTGCGACCTCCCGACACCCTGGACCTCTTGGGTTGCTGCTGCGAGCACTGGCTAGGAGGAAGATGCTACCAGATTTGCACCAGGAAAGGAAAGAGGCTGTCATGGGACGTGGCACCCATGCTACAGGAAAGAAGAAACAAAAAGCAGGGCAATAGCTGGACTTCACGTGTGCCCTGCCATCCTGCGGTCCTGCACCCTCCCTGGGCCATGGCGCAGAGCGCTTGATGTTGTGGGGGCAATCATCAGGGCTGGGATCACCAGTGCTGCACACACACTCACACTGCTCAGGTGACTGTTCCCTACTCCTGCCCGGGTGGGCAAAATAAGCAGCTTGCTGCCTGAGGTGTCTGCCCGCTCTGCCTGCATTTCATCTGGCCCTGCTGAGGGGCTAGGAAGCAAACTCAAAGAGAGAGGGTAGTTAAGAAATGGGAGGCCCTTTGAAACTCTAGGATTAGTGTGGTAACCAGCATGGACTGAAATACGGAGGAGATAAACAGCAGTTTGTGAGGATGGGCACTGCAGAAGCTGAGGACTGAGAAACATGCTGCAGGGCAATTCTCATATGGTGCAAAAGGCAGGAAGGTCTTGCAAACATTTTGTTCTCTATATATAAGTATCTTAGATAAATGGTCACTGTAGTGATAATTATGATTTTTTCTTTCATGAAAGACAGCTGGTTTCTGAATGTACATAAAGCCTCTTGGAGAAATGAACACACAGGACTTCTTTGTAGTGAACACAAAAGTGATTTTTTTCCCCCCTAAATTTAATTTTTTGCAGGCTGCTGGACACAGATAGACCATGTCCTTCTCTCAAATTTTTCAGGCTAGCACAACCCAGACTGTGCTGCCAAGTGTCACAGTAAGTCCTAGGATGTGTTTGACAGAGGAAAGGTCTGAAATGAAAGAGGAGGTCTTAAGTAGTGTGCCTAATGGCCTTCCCCAGCCCTTGACCACGGCCCCTCTCCTGTGGGAGCTGCATGCTTGGCTCTGTGTCTCGCCCTGCCAGACCTCCCTTCTGCCTCAGCTTCGTGAGAGGGAGCCTTCTCTGGGGCATGACGCCATGGGCAATGCCTACACCCTGCCAGCATGCTGAGCTGGGGGCAAGAAGAAGTGCCAGCAGAGAGTGAACTTATTTTAACTGTCTCTTACACTGATAGACTAATCATTTTGACAAGCTTTATCAATAACCAGAGAACAAGCCTTTTGCAAAGCTTTGCCTGGAAGATATCGTGATGTTATTTTAAAATGATATGTCACCAGATAACAGGTCTCATAACCAGTTTATAAAATATAATTAGGCAAGAGGCCATTTCAGCAGAAATACTGTGGGTTTGGAGTGGATAGTTGATTACCTATGAAGTATTTTTTCAGAGATTAACTCTGGATCAAAAAAAAATGTATGAGGATGAGAATATTTTGTATTTGCTGCTGGTATTCCTGTACTGTAGTCTATCAACATAAAAACAAATTAAGAGCTAATAGCTTTGAAACACTATAAAGCCAGTAAGATATAAGTGCAGGAATTATAATGCATAAAGACCAGCTTTTAGACAATAATGCTTGTCCTTGTTGCATCCTTACTGTGCAGTTGATTTTTAGACAATAAAATTCCAATGTGTTGGAGCCAAACCTAAATACAGTTGCTCAAAATAATGTTTTTCTCATTGTCATCTCTCTCTCTCTCTTTTTAAACCTTTAAACCCCAACCAAGGGACATTGGCATATGTTACAGGATCCCACCCCCCCAGTACAGACTGGGCCTTGTCCAATACAAACTGGATCACCTTGGCCCTGTCCTAGTACAAACTGGCAGCTGTAGCCAAAAGTCCCTGAGGCTGAGGATGGCAGGGAGTGTGCTGATGTTTGGTGTAGTGTTAGGCAGTCCTGCGAGGAGCAGGGAGTTGGACTCGATGATCCTTATGGGTCCCTTCCAACTCAAGATTTTCTGTGATGCTGTGATGCTATACACTTGGCATTATGGTCTGTCAGTATTCCCATCCTTAAAAAAATTCTCACTGTCATGGAGGTTGATAATATTTAAGTATAGTGATTTTCTCTCTCCTAGATTGTGTACATAATCTAAATTCTGCCTCTTGGCTCCCATTTCTACCTTTGTCCTGTGGATTCTTCTAACTCTCTCTCCACAGGCAGAATGGAGACTTCTCCTTTTTCAACAACACTATATTAGCATCACTGCTGCTTATTTGGGTTTCTTAACAGAGAGGATTGCATCCTAAAATTCTGCATACTCTAAGCACAATTTCAGAACATGTGAAAAACTACTGTGACTAGAACACATTTTTAAAATTATTATTTATTTAAAATAGGAACAGGGAAAAAAGACCTTCTGTGGCTACTCCATAGCCTAAGGAACTCGAAGAATCTTTGTGGCATTTTCCAAGTTTGTGGATTGTTCAGAGTGTTTTCCCTGATCATCAGATTAGACTGTCATTGTTGTAATAGCTGGTGTAGGAGACTGTTGCTGAGGCGCTCCCCTTGGCAGAGCACTGTGACTGGGCAGATGATCTGTGCAATCTCATTTTCCTTCCCCTGAGGGAATTGTAGAAAGTATCTCCTGCCATCTATGCTTAGGGTAAACTGACACTGGCAGTTCCACTTAGGCCTTTCCAGATTTGCTGGGGAAAGTGTGGGAGGGAAGGGGGGGGAGCAAAATTTTTCCAAGCTAGGGTACATTTGTGCCATGGGTGTTGCTATAGAGAATTAGGAGATGACAGTGAGGGAGGATTCCACTGGAATTAAAGGCCACCTGCAATGACAAAATGATTTAAATGCCACCTGTTTGCTCCCTGAAGACCTTTGTGCTTAATTATGACTACAAAGAGGCAGTCAGCAGGGGAGAATGGATGCAACACAGAAGAAAAAACAACTGAAAAACACAATTGGAAATTAGTTGTTTCCTCTTTCATTCAATCTCTCTGTCCTTCTCCTACAGGCACAATATGCATAGCAGATGCCATCTCTGGCAGAATTTACACCTATTTACACCATTTACACTAACAGAGAATTTGGCCACACACCTTTTGTGAAAAACATCATTTCCATGCATCTTGCAGTGCAAATCCTACTACTGCACTTAAGGCTTAATATTCTTAAGGCTTGTGACAGCTCAATTTCTATAAAGATCATAGTGTTATTGAAAATCAAGAAACTCTTTGGTTCCTGTAAGTCAACTTTTAAACTTCCACGGGGAAACGACAAGTTAAGCAAATGGAGCCATGCACACAATGTGAAGGTGATCCTTCCCTTCTGGTCAGCACTGGTAAGGACACCGTTGGAGTACTGTGCCCAGTTCTGGGCTCCCCACTACAAGAGAGAGGTGGAGCTGCTGGAGACAGCGCAGCCAAGGGCTGCAGGAAGATGTTAAAGGGACTGGAGCATCTTCCATAGGAAGAAAAGTGGAGGGATCTCAGACTGTTTAGCCTGGAGAAGAGAAGGCTCCAGGTAGATCTCCTCAAGGTGATCTGAAGACACCTGAAGGGATTTTTCTCCTATTGCCAGCGATTTGAAACTCAGCTACTTCGTGGTCTCTGTGACCAAGACAACCATCAGTCACCACTTTGCCCACAAGTCCCTCTCTGTTTACAAACAACAAATCCAGGAAGGCACATTTCCTATCTGGCTCCCTTAGTACTGGCACCAAGAAGTTATCTTCAGCATGCTTCAGAAATTTCCTGGACATGTTTGTGTCCACCTTATGGTATTTCCAGTTGATGTCTGGGAATTGAAAACCACTTATAAGGACAAGGGAAGCTGATCTAGAGATATTCCTTAAATCCTTGTAGAATAATTCATCGGTGGTGTTGTCCTGGCTGGGTGGTCAATAGTAGGCTCGCACGACACCCACTTCATTTGCTTTCCCCTTCATCCTTACCCAGAGGCTCTCAACCATGTTGTCGCCAACTACAAGCACCATAGAATCCCTCCCCTCCCTTATATACAGTGCCAAGCCCCTGCCTCGCCTGCCCTGCTTATCCCTCCTGAAGAGCCTATAACCGTCCATCATGGCACACCATTCACAGGACTCATCCCAGCAGGTTTCGCTTATGCCAACAATGTCATAGCTCTGGGACTGGGCCAAAGCAGCTCTGGGACAGCAGGTTTAATATGCATCAGCAGTGTGCCCTGGTAGCCAAGAGGGCAAACTGCATCCTGGGGTGCACCAAACGCAGCATAATCAGCCGGTCAAAAGAGGTGATTATCCCGCTGTATTCAGCGTTGGTGTGGCCTCACCTTGAGTATTGTGTGCAGTTCTGGGCCCCACAATGTGAGAAGGATTTTAAGGTACTTGAATGCATCCAGAGGAGGGCAACAAAGCTGGTGGAAGGGCTGGAGGCATGTCCTGTGAGGAGTGGCTGAGGACATCGAGTTCTCAGCAGTGGGTTCCGATTTCACCGAGTCCCCAAGTGGTGGGTTCTGATGGCACCGAGGGGTGGACTGAGACGTTACCAAGCATTGAACTGTGATGTCACCTGGCGATGGATTGTGACCAGGTGTGCCTCAATGCTTAAATTCGGGCGCTGAGTCTCAGCCAGCCGGCTCGTGCCCACACTCCAGCTGAGCGAGGTTTGCGAGGTTTGGAGTGCTGAGCGAGGCCTTTGGTGCCGGTGTCGTGCTCGGGGAGTTGTTTGTTGCAGCTCTCAGTGCCCGACCCCAGAGCCATCGAAGGATTTTCCCCGGCCCTGCCAGGTTCAGGCAGCCGGGGCAGCCAGGAGGCGCGCTCGCAGCAGCAGAGGTGAGCTGGGTGGGGACACCTCACCCTGGGGAGCTGGGAGGGTTTGTTTCCCCCTTGAGGGACCTGGGCATTTCTTCCAGCCCTCCCCGGGCCAGCCAACGACCGTGGCCTCTCTTCCTTTGCTAGCGAGACACCCGCTGCTGCAGCGCCGGTGAGAGGGAGCGGCTCAGTCATCCCCAGCTCCCCCCAGCCCACAGCAGGGAGTGGAGAGCATGGCCGTGGAGCTGGACAACCAGTGTCCCATCTGCCTGGACAGATGGGAGGAGGCCAGCTTTGCGATGCCATGCCTCCACCGGTTTTGCTACCCGTGCATCCTGCGGTGGGCTGAGAGCAAGCCTGAGTGCCCCCTCTGCAAGAGAAGGATTCTCTCCATCTTGCACTCAGTGCGGGCGGATGATGACTACATGGAGCATGTCATCACACCACCTGTGGGATCATCAGTCATTGCCCACCAAGTGGGAGGAGCTCCCGGACACCCTGCCGCACACGAGCTCCATCACCCTGGAGCACCCCAGCCATCGGCTGCAGAAGGGGTGCCCAGGCATCCTGTGGGCAGCCTCCAGCCTGAGGAATGGGTGATGCTTTTCCGGGACCACCCAACCCTTCTCGAGACCCTGTTGCCCTGGGTCCAACCGAGGCTGAGGCAGATCTTTAGGAACAACCGGATGGAGGCAGCCATGGTGGAAGACACCATCATGGCCATCCTGACCAACCACGGGATGGATGAAGAGCTGCTGGTCCGCATGCTGGGTGTCTCCCTCCAAAACCACACAGAGACATTTGTGCAACACCTTATCCGTGTTGCCGTGCAACGGTGCAGCAGGGAGGCCCGTCGTCTGCTGAGCCAGAGGGAGGGTCTCCCGCCCCCAGCCCAGCCCCCTCCAGCAGCCCTGCAAGTTCCAGCATGGACGAGCTCCCCAGCACCTCATCCACTGACACTGGTGGGGGTCCCGGCAGCCACCCCTCTGCTCCCGTTACCGTCACTGCTGGAGCAAGAAGAGCCCCAGCAGGAGCCAGGGGAGGCTGGACCCGGACCTTCCACTTCCAGCCAGGGCAGTGAATGCTCCCCTCGGGGCCCCCGGCGACCCCCAAAGAGGAGGACCGGCAGCTCCGAGGCCTCTCCAGCCCACAAGAGGCCAGCACCACGTCAGTGACCCTGGCGGGTGCCTCGGGGGATGGCCAAACCAGGACTGGGCCATCAGCTGGGGCATGTGCCAGCCCTCAAGGGTTCCCAGCCCCCCAGATCCAACTATGCAAATAAAAGAAATGCATGAAAACTACAGAAGAAGTCCCAGTGTTACTAACAGCGCAGGTGGCGTTGCCATCCTCGCCCTTTTTGGCTTTTTTGCCAGGAGGGCTGGGACGTTAACGCTGAGGGGTCCTCCTACGTGTGCCAGGTACTATTTTGTTGTTCCCCCCGAAGGCCAGTGCTGCCCAGCTTCAGGCCTGCATCTCTGCAGCTGGTGCCGGGGCAGATGTTTCCAGCCGGGGGGTCTCCAGGGCCAGCCCGCGGCCCACCGCTCGTCACCCCAGGCCCTGCCTCCTCCGCACTGCACCCTCTGCCCCCACGTCCCAGGCACTGCTGTCCTACCAACCTGCGCTGCTGGGTGCAGCCTCGCTACTGCGGCACCCAAATCCCTCCTCCTGCACAGAGTCACGACTCGGTGCTGCTCTCTGCATCAACCTGGAATCGTACCCTGCCAAGGCGGGAGCCCCAAGAAGTTCCACAAGGGCAAGCGTAAAGTCCTGCAGCTGGGGAGGGACAACGCCAGGCACCAACACGTGCGGCGGGCTGCCTGGCTGGAAAGCAGCCAGGGAAAGGTGACACCATGCCCTCAAGTACAGGCTTTCTTCCCGCTCTTCCAGATCCAGCCTTGGCACTGGCATTCCTTCTCCTCTGCTTGGAGAGGACCCATCTTCAGCAGATGCTTCGCAGGTGGATGCCGAGCGGCTGAGGACACTGGGCTTGTCTAGTTTGGAGACAAGGAGGCTGAGGGGTGACCTCCTGACTCCCTACAGCTTCCTGAGGAGGGGAAGCGCAGAGGGAGGTGCAGATCTCTTCTCCCTGGGGTCCAGCGGCAGGACGCGTGGGAATGGTTCACGGCTGCATCAGGGGAGGTTTACACTGGGCATTAGGAACCATTTCTTTACGGAGAGGCTGGTCACACTCTACTGGAACAGGCTTCCTAGAGAGGCGGTCGATGCCCCATGCCTGTCAGTGCCTTAAAAAGAGGCACTTGGACAATGCCCTTCATAACAGGCTTTAACTGTTGGTCAGCCCTGGAGTGGCCAGCCAGTTGCACTGGATGATTGTTGCAGGTCCCTTCCAACTGAACGATTCGATTCGATTCGATTCGATTCGATTAGATTCGATTCTACTCTATTCTGTTCTATTCTATTCTGTTCTGTTCTGTTCTGTTCTGTTCCGTTCTGTTCCGTTCTGTTTCGTTCTGTTTCGTTCTATTCTATTGTGTCCTGTCCTGTCCTATCCTGTCCTATCCTATCCAATTCTTTCGTATCGTAACATCCCATCTGCAATGGATGTAAATGCGCAGGCACTGCCCCCGAAGTGAAAGTGGAGGCAAGTAGGGGCAAGGCCCTCGGACTGTACCTACAAGGCTTCCTGAGTGACTCTGCATTGGAGCTAACCTGGCCCCTCCTAGTGTGTGAGTCCAGAGCAAGCTGTTCCCATGCTTGGATCTGGTCTAGAAAATCCCCTGCTTGTCTCACTCTCAGAGCTGGGCATGTGCCAAAGCAGCTCTGCAGAAGGTGTCCCAGGGCCCTCGGGGACACTGAGCTGCCCAGGACTGTGATCTCCAACATGGTGTGAATGCTCAATGACTCTCAGGGGTGTGAGGGCATCTCTTTTCTGGACCAGGCTGGAGAAAGCCCTGAGCCACAGGTTCTGACCTCCTTGCTCATGCTGCTTTGAGCAAGAGGCATCCTCGTGGCATCCTTTCCAACCTGAATTTTCCCATGAGCCCATCATTTTCCTTCTCTCATTCCATGCTGCTTCCTCCGTTGTCCAGCTGAACAGATCCACTTCTCCTGCCTTTGGACCTTCCCAGAGACATCCCAGGATGACCCTCACACGTTTCCTCAAGCCCCTGGACAACATGCCCCCAGAAAGTTTGGGTATGCCCAAGAGCTTTTGCCCTGCATCCTGCAAGGACTCCTCCAGCGCAGTGGCGGCAGTGACCCTTTTCAGCCTGCAAGGCCCCTGCACACTGTTTCTGGGGGTGACCCATCTCAGATCTGCAGAAAAGGACCTGGGCATCCTGGTGGACTGTGAGTTGAATATCAGCCAGCATTGTGTCCTTGTGGCAAAGGTGGAGAGTGGTGCGCTGGGCTGCAGGAGGATTCTTGCCGGCCAGGCTTGCAAGCCCACCTGGAACTGGATCTGGCAAGGGATGCCAAAGGCGACCAGAAGGGCTTCCCTAAATCCATCAGTGGCAGAGAGAACACTAGAAAAAATGTGGGCCCATTGCTGAATGAGGCAGGAGACCTGGCGATGCAGCACATGGAAAAGGCTGAGATCCTGAATGCTGCCTTTGTCTCCGTCTTTACAAGCAAGACCAGCTGTGAGAAATCCCAGGTCCCAGGGACCAGGGGGAAAGTGTGGAGCAAGGAAGACGCACCCTTGGTGGAAGAGGCTTGGCTCAGAGACTACTTGAGCAAACCAGACATACTGAAGGCCATGGGCCCAGAGGGAATGCACTCACAAGCGCTGAGGGAAATGGCTGATGTCACTGTGAGGCAGCTCTCGGTAATCTTTAAATAATCATGGCAAATGGGAGAGGTGCCCAAAGTGCCAATCAGGGCAATCCGCAATATCAAAGCAGACTAGAGGATGGATGGATTGAGAGCAGCCTTGTGGAGAAGGACTTGGGGATACTGGTGGATGAAAAGTTGGACACTAGCTGGTAATGTGCACTTGCAGCCCAGAAAGCCAATCGTATCCTGGGCTGCGTAAAAAGAAGCATGGTCATCAGGTTGAGGGACACAATTGTCCCCCTCTATTCCGCTCTCGTGTGTCCCCACTGGGAGTCCTGCATCCAGTTCTGGGGTCCCCAGTACAAGAAAGACATGGATCTGCTAGAGCAGGTCCAGAGGAAGGCCATGAAAGTTATCAGAAGGCTGGAACACCTCTCCTATGAAGAAAGGCTGAGAGAGTTGGGGTTGTTCAGCCTGGAGAAAGAAGGCTGTGGGGAGAACATATTGTGGCCTTTTAGTAGCTATACAGGGGCTTATAAGAAAGACATAAGAAAGAGAGAGAGACTTTTTACCAAGGCTTGTAGTGACAGGACAAGGGGCAACGGTTTTAAACGGAAAGAGGGTAGTTTTAGATTGGACATAAGAACACAATTTTTTCAATAGGCACTGGAACAGGTTGCCCAGAGAAGTTGTGGCTGCCTCATCCCTGGAAACATCCAATGTCAAGTGAGACAGGGCACTGAGCAACCTGATCTAGTGAAAGGCATTCCTGACGGCAGGGGGATTGGACTAGATCATCTTCAAGCTCCCTTCCAAACCAAACCACTCTACGATTCTGAGATTCTGAGATTCTGTGTCTGGAGGAAAGCAGACACCTCTTCTATCTTCCAAAAGGGCAAGAAGGAGGACATACAAGCTAGTCAGCATTTCCTGGATCCCTGAGAAGGTGCTTGAAAAACTAATGCGGGAAACCATTTCCAGGCACATGAAGGACAAGAGAGGGATTGGGAGTAGTCAGCATGGATTCACCAAGGGGAAGTCATGCTTGAGAAACCTAGTAACTTTCTACCATGAAATGACTGACTTGTTAGGCGAGGGATAAGAAGTGGATATAGTCTACCTCGACTTCAGTAAGGCTTTTGACATTATCTCCCTTAAGGTCCTCATAGAGAAGCTGTTGAAGTATGAGCTGGATGAGCAGATAGTGATGCGGATTGAAAACAGGCTGCATGACAGAGCTCTGAGAGTGGTGATCTGTGGCACAAAGCCTAGTTGGAGGCTGCTAACTAGTGTCCACTAGAACTCCCACGTTCTGGGGGCTGCCTGTCCAGGAAGCATCTTTGTGGAAAAGGACTCAGGCGACCTGGTGGACAGCGAGTTGAACATGAGCCAGCACTATGCCCTTGCGGCAAAGGTGGCCAGTGGTGTGCGGGGCTGTGTTAGGAGGAGTGTTGCCAGCAGGTCAAGGGAGGTGATCCTTCACCTCTGCTCAGCACCAGTAAAGGCCACCATTGGAGTACTGTGCCCAGTTCTGGGCTCCCCACTACAAGAGAGAGGTGGAGCTGCTGGAGACAGCGCAGCCAAGGGCTGCAGGAAGATGTTAAAGGGACTGGAGCATCTTCCATAGGAAGAAAAGTGGAGGGATCTCAGACTGTTTAGCCTGGAGAAGAGAAGGCTCCAGGTAGATCTCCTCAATATCTCCGCCTGAAGATATCTGAACAGAGGGTGTGAAGATAATGGATCCAGGCTCTTTCCAGTGGTGCCCAGTGACAGGACCAGGGGCAATGGGCACAAATTGAAACATGGGAGGAAGGTTCCTCCTCAACATCAGGAAAGACTTGTTTACTGTGAGGGTGACCGAGCACTGGTACAGGTTGCCCAGAGAGTTGCTGTAGTCTCCATTCTTGCAGATCTTCAAAGCTGCCTGGATGTGGTCCATTGCAAACAGCTATTTGTGGCCCTGCTTGAGCATGAACATTTGACAATGTGGCCTCCAGAAGTCCCTTTCAACCTCAACCATTCTGTGGTTCTGTGGTTCTTTGAACCTTTTCTTATTCATTCTTTGGCAATAACATCCTGCCCTTTCTGACCTGGCCTAACATCTTCTTTTTGAGCTTTGTAACTTGTAATGGGAGTTTGAAACAGTGCATTGTCAGCCTCATATCTTTAAAATATTCTTGTTCAGTGATCACAATGATACATTTTTAGCTTTGGTGTGTGATACAACCTTGCAGAGGAAGAGAGATAGTTATTCTTGCTGCAATGTGCAAGCACTTATTTGCTAAACTTCAGAGACGTTTTGCAAAGGAAAAAGGTCCAGGGCCTGGGGGGTGGGCAATGTTGGCTACTGTGTAAGTTGGCTTACCTGCAGTTCCAGTAATTCTTCAGGATTCCCCCATAATTGAAGTTTTCAAAGTGTGTTAAGGAAATAAGGTGTCCGTCCTTTTAAAGGTGTGGAAAATGATGCACAGCCTTGTAACCAGAAGTCAGGCTTGGTTTAGATCAAAATAAAAAAATGAATAATAAAGGAAGAAAGTTCTGACTGAGCAATGTCAGCCTTAAAATGACCAAGATAGCTGCATTGAGTAAGGAGAGGACGCTGTTTCTTATGGCTTGATTCTTCAAGAAACATCTAGTTGTACTTTTTATTGGATTAATGGGCCATCAGAAAACAGTGGCATGATTTCAGCTGATTCTGCATGATCTGTTTGAATTTTTCAGGCTTTCTCTCCTCCATATGAGTAAGTTGTACTACCTTTCAGTTTTATGCCCTTCAGATAGACAGTATGTGCTATCAATTCTCAAAAGACTGGTCCAGCTTTCATATTGTAAGCTTAAGGTTGTAGCATTTTCCTTCTTCACAGTATTCCTGAAGTACTGCTTTCCTACTTAAACAAATTGCCCTCAGAACAACTGGGGAACTTGGACTGGTTTGAGTATTGTGCTAGTACAAAATGTTGTCATGTTAGCAGTAGCGGTACAGGTCACTCACAACAAGCGCTTGTTCTGGCTGTGTTGCAATTTGCTTTGCTTGTTGCATTGCCCTCTTATGCTGCAGCTTACCAAAAAGCCTTTGATAATCACAAAGTTTTCTTTTACGAGATTAGAAGTCAGGTTATGATTACTGACAGGTACCCAAATACATAAGCGAGCACTTCCAAGAAGAACTTGGTAGGACGTGGCTTGAAGGAAAAAAATCCAGAAGCTGGGTTCCAGTAAGCCTTGATATTAAAGAGTCACGTTCACTGTAATGGTATTTAACAACCGCGATTAAAACCCACGTGCAGAACATTCTTTTACTGTGCAGCATCCCGCAAGTATAGGATACCTTTACAAATGATCATTTGTACTTTTTTTTTTATGCCAGGGATACTGCATAGGAACAAGGGGCTGGAAGAAATTTTCCTTGGCCATCAAGTTCAGTCCCTCTGTCATAGGCAACTGTATGATGTATACCCTCTCCTGAACTGATCTGGCTCAATTTGTAAAATTACCACTGTTTTTGCCCCTGTTACACCGCAGGTTGTGATTGCTATTGTGGTTAGCCAGCTTCTTTGAGTTCTCAAACTCAGTTTTATTGCTGGATAGTTTGTATTCCCCTTTTCTTTCTATTTGCTAGTTTCTTCCTTTAGTTTAAATATTTCTTTCTGTTCTTGGTGTTTATCTTTGGCATGTGTGTAGAGCACAGTGGTGACCCACTGTGGCCTCTTTTCTGCCTCCCATAGTAGTTCTTGCCTACAGTGATGCCAGGCTGAGCTCATCTTCCCACTACGCAAAATAATTCACCTTAATAATGTTTTAGGGCACCACAATGAGTATGTGATCTTCCTTAAGCAAAAGGCAATAAAGAGATTTGGTGACTAGAGACTTTACAGTGTAGCAACTTTGGGCATGAATTATCTGTCTCTTAATTTCCTCCTTTTCTAGGAGGAAAGTAAGGAAGTAAAGACAGGAGGAAAGATAGGAAGTAAATTGTGCTGGAGATAAGCCTGTTGCATTGCAGCTCTCCTGGGACATTGCAGGGGAGCTTGGCCGCATCTGGAGATCATACAGCCTTCTTTCTCACTGTGCAGTCAGCACTATAGATTAAATATACAATTTAGGGAGTGTCTTATGTTTCTCATGCTTTATGGGCTAGCATAGCCAGTAACTGTCTAGCTTCAAATTGAGGGGGAAGGGCCTGTAAAACTGAGGAGGTGTCTCACCACCCTCACAGTAAAGAATTTCTTCCTAACATCTAATCAAAATCTACCCTCTTTCAGTTTAAAACTGTTACCCCTTGTCCTATCACTACACTCCCTGAGGAAGAGTCCCTCCCCCTCTTTGCTGTAGACCCCCTTTAAGTACTGTAATGTTGCTATAAGGCCTTCCCGGAGCCTTCTATTCTAGTGGCAGTCACACCGCGTTTACATCTCCTGCCGTTGCTCCTGGCCCTGCCCAGTTCTCGTCAACCGCTCTCGCGACTGCTGCTGGCTGCTGGTGGCTCTCTCCACCACCCTGGTGTTTCCCTGGTTCAGGAGACCCCCTGTACACCACGATCCTCCACTCCACTGTGGAACGTGCCAGCATGGAACTGATCACCTTGGCAAGTTTAGTATCATAGCAGTACACTTCCAGAGGGCCAGGGTGGCACAAGGGATGGAGCATCTGCATCCTCACAGCAGGGGATGACTCACCGGAGCTGAGATTTCTCGTTTAAACCATGTCCAGACTAATGGTAGGCTATTCGATATGTATGTTACAGTCTGTGCCAGTGATTAGAGGCTAACAGACCTCTGACCTTCAGCACAGGAAACCGTTCCCTAGCATTTTTCAGTGACAGTTATGTATAACATACTAATAAAGTGAGATCAGCTTATGTCACATTACCTGGTTACGTTGGCATTATCATGCTCTTATGAATGAAGGTACATTTGGTTATGTTTCCTCCAGCAGAATGAACTCTGGACTTTGCATTGAGAAGCTATTGCATCAGACATGCTCTTCCTTAGCTATGTCTGAAATATGAAGGACAATTTTTTTGACAGAAATGTTTCAAATTAATTTCTAATCAGTGCTTAAATTGGTTACTGTTTCACAGACTTCATCTAAAATATCACTTTTGTTGCTTCCTTGAAGATCTATTTGGAACAGAGCATTAAGGAATTCTTTGTATGTCCAAGATACTCGGCTTGCCTTCTCATAAAACGCTTTACTGCTGGCATTGTACATTTCTGCAGCTTAGCTTTTTACCCTACCACGTGTTGTAGAGTAATTCCCAAGAATGGAAGTACATTGGAACACAAAAGTAGTATAACATTCTCAAGGCTTTATCTTGACCTGCGTGTTCATGTTGACTTATATGATGCAAGTTTCAAGTAATTAATGTACCTTCGACAAAGCGAATGCTAGGGTCAATGAAAGAATCCAATGTAAATATTGTGATCATCACACAGTGACTGCCTCTAGTTAAAGTAGCTTAATTTTTCATTGTGTCAGGAAGGTAACAAATAATTTGTTCTCAGTAGGTCAGAGAAGGAGGTGCAGTTGGACTATTAAAAAAAAAAGTAAACAACTCCCTGGGAACTAGTAGGAGAAGGCATATGAATCCCTAACCTTTGGATGAGCCTCAGATGAGGCATTGCAGGTTTTCCCAGACTGGAAATTCCTCATGGGAGAACTTCTGCAGACTTAACTTCCTTTGGCTGCCCTGTTTCAGGCTCACTCACAGTGTGGCTCCGGGCTTTTTGTTTCCTCTCACGTTAGCTGAGGTGTGCAGGGTTAGGAAAAGGGACAACAGACAGAAGTCGCAACAGGAAAAATTCTGTTCAGGTGCTGGGATTTTCTTCCCCATCGTGAGGATGGTCAAACACTGGCAAAGGTTGCCCACTGAGGTTGTGGACTCTCCATCCTTTGGGGGTACTCAGAACTCAACTGAACATGGCCCTCAGCAACCTGAGGTAAGTTTGCCTTGCTCTGAGCAGAGATCTGACCAGGTCACCTCCAAAAATTCCTTCCGGCCTGAGTTATTCTCTGATTCTTTGTGCCTTGTAGATGTGACGTACCATCTTCCTGGCACAGAAAGGACATTAATGGGCACAGGCCATGAGGAAAAGAAACAACTTCTGATGGGATTTCAAGGATGAAATGTGGGAAAAATGAGAAGTGAAAGTCAGGGAAAACCAATCTGGGTGAGATACATGATAACAAAGAGAGATTTATCCCTCCCACCAACCATATTCAGATATCCTCATTCCTGTGGTTGCTCAGGACTGGGGAAAAAAAGTAAATTTGTTAGGAGAGGACAAATTTTTCTCACGATGATGTTTGTCAGAACAAAGCAGTCTTAAGGTTCATGAATTAAGACCTTCACATTGACTTTTTGTTTTATGTTTGGGTAAGTTTTTGGATCATTGAATTGTAGATATCCTTAAACCCTTAAGTCCTCAGTTTTCAACTCACACAATTAATACTTTCTAAAGTTTGCTAGGAACTAATGTGAAATGGCAGAATAATTTTAAGCATAATAAAAATCCTTTTCACCTCATCCCTATGTACCTATACAATGTCCCAGTCGAGGAAGGCTGAAAACAACTTTGTTGAGTGAACCTGTTTCTCTTATGAAAGCAGTTTATTTTCTGGAGACAAGGGGAGTTTCTCTGAGCTAATGGGAATCTCTTGAAGGTTGGCCCGAGCTTCCATGTGTTTCTTTCCTGCAGTGAAAAAAACCAAAACCAAGCACGCAAACTGGCATAACTCCAGCTCTTTGAAAGATCCTCTGTCCCTTTCAGCATCAAAACCAGGGTTGTGCTGACAGTGCCTCTGTGAGTTTTTGCCTATTTATTAGCCAAAAGTCTGATCATACTTGTACATGTCTGTACAGCCAAGGGCAGGCACATTATTTTCTGTAGAGCTGTCTGTTCAGTTTTCTTGGGCTATACTAAGTTAGCAAATGATGTACATACAGACGAGAAAACAAAGTGAGAGGAACTGCAAAAATGAAGATGAATATGCATGAGGAGAATGTGCTGTCACCCTGCTGTGGCAGATTAGCAGCTGTTTTGCCTCCTCCTCCCCCGCAGCCCTTGAGGGATGTACATTACATCTCTGAAACTGGCCTCTTCCCCCATCAGGGAGGTCGCTGACCTGACCCAGCTTTCACCAGGGCATGCTCACAACATTAAACATTTAACAAGGTGATAAGAGACTGGGGGATTAGCATTTGGGGGAAAAGGGTATGACCTCTATAACAGAGTTCTTATTTAATAAAAATGGGCATAAGTGATCTATTTCAAAGTCTCTATTTAGCAGAGAGGGGATAGAGCAGGCTGTGTTTGCTCTTGCAGAAGGAAGAGAAGAGCGTGGATGGGACCTGTGGTTGGATGGAATTGATAGCTCTCTTGGGGGTTGGTGTTAACAGTGAAGAGAAGCAACAGAAATTTTTTATTAACTAGAAACTACTTAGCTACAGATTAACTCAGCAACCTGCCAGCCCCTCTCCCCACCATTGCAGAAAGTTTAATGGCAGGCCTTTCCTAATAGGCATTCCTTTCCAGACCTTTTGTCAGAGACAGGTTTCCTGAACGTGTAAAACTACCTATAGATTTAACAGCACTCCATTCTTAGAATGAATTTCACTGTATTTAATTATCTTTTCTAGAATTTGGGGAATTTTATTGAGACTCAGCATCTACGTCAATGCAATCTAAGTCAATTGTGGTTTGTTATAAATTTTTGTTGTATTTTAGCAAAATTTTGCGTGAGTGTGGAAAGAACCATGTTGGAAAGAACATGCTTACTTTTATGTATATACATACCATAATTGCAAAATAGAAATATATACATGTAACAAGGACATTAAAATTCTTTTAAAAATACTTATCAGGTACTCAGACTTTGGCACCATGGTGTTTTGATGGTTTATTATCTATAGCTCCAGTTTTCAAGGTTGCAAAAAACCGACCCCATCACTGTATTTCCGTGAATATTTACATAATTGCTCTTCAAAATAAAGCAATGCATTAGCTAAATGTTCTCTGAAAATAATAACTCTGTGCAATTCAATTATCATTGGAAACAAGGTAACCCTTTTTCTGACTACTTTGATGTAACCGGGTTCTGCATCAGTTTTTTGAGACTTGCTTATGCATCAGCTGCAGCTGCCATCCTCTGATTCCTCCACCATGATGACTGGGCATGTGGACTGGCTGGGAGGTGCAGGACAAGCCAATGTGCCCCTGGTTGAGCTGATGGTGTGAACAGGGGCATGCTGCGGCATCGCTCTGCAGCGGTGACAGCAAATAGCATTTGTGACCCTCTGTAGCCTTTTTTTTCCCTTCTGGTTTCCTGGGTGCTTGCAGTATCTGCTGAAACGCCTTGCATGCAGCTGTCAGAGATCAAAATTCAACTTTTTTCCTTCCCTTTCTGAAACAAAATGAGTGAATATTGGGCATTCATGTGGCACAGGCACAGACAGGGCACCTGATGTTTGTAATGCAGAGCATGCACTAAATCATGCAAAAACTAGGCCCTAGTATTTGTTTATTGATACTTAGAAAGGGTGTAAGCCTGTTTCTGTGGCTGTTTGCTTGGTTTTGGTTTTTTTTCCCCACCTTAGTAGCTATTTCGTTGTGACTGGGAGTGTTTGGAAACGATTTCCTTTACCATCAACTTCAACACCATAATTTTTGTACCTGGAAATTCTAACTTCCTTTTTGCTATCAGTTTCTGTAAGTTTTTATCTCAAATCCTGTGTATACTCTACATTACTCTTTTAATGACTTCCTTTTATGACCTGTCCTCACAAAACAAACCCCTGTTTTAGTAACGGCTGTGTTCAGTTTCCCCATTGAGTAATTTAATAGGATGTTACAAAAAAATCAAGACCGTACTGAACACAACTAAGTGAAAAAAGCATGTATTTTTTACATCCAGACATAAGTTTTTTATTGCTTTTTTGGCTGTTTTTGCTAGAGACAATTGCTAGATTCAGCTTTTGCTGATTTTATTTGGAAAGTACTTAATGGTTTGTGCTAGTGGGAATGAATTTGAAATACAACCAGTATATTTTGAAAGCAGTGAAATTGCCTAATGTACACATGGTTAATGTAAATTTACAGAGAAACTGTGCTTAAAATAAAGAAGGTTTGTTTCAAATCAGTTTAATGCATGAAACATTTGAGCTGCAATTTTAATTGCAGTGAATATGATCTGCCTAGAGCTTTCTGCAAAAAAAGTCTGATGTCACTGTGGGATGTTTCCAAGTATATACGTGCTCTTAATTTTGTGCTATAATATCTTTCAAAGAATTTCTTTCAAAGCACAGAAAGACTGTTAAAAAGGACATGACTTTCATAGAAAAGATGACAAACATTTCAGGGAAAATAGCCATTCAGGAATAAACAGCTGGAAACAACTGGAAGATGACAGGCTCCCAGGTTTGTCATTTGGGATCGAGTCATTGGGGCCTGTGGGTAGGCTGGGCCTTCTGTGACTGAGTCAATGCTTTTTTATCATGGACTAGGAACAAAAGTGACATTTAGTACAGCGGGATTTTCGTTAATGAATCACCTCTAAGGGCAGGTGCTGCTGGTAAAAGATCAAAGGTAAAATCCATTGATGCATAAAAATAACAGTAATGGACAAAATCCTTAAGAGAGAAAGGAAAGATTATGTCACGCAGCTCTATGCACAGCCAAGTGCCTGCCATCAATTTTCTTTCTGCTGGGAGCTACAACCTTTCCGATCTGGTAGCACTGAGGCTGGCAGAAATGACTATCTGGGCCAGCCACAGATGTGGGAAGTCAGAGATTGACGTGTAGCAGCATTATGACTGCAGTATGAGACCTCAAGCAAAGCAGGTGGCCAGCTAGACAGTGCAGAAGTTTGAATCACAAGCATCTCATTAGTCCATTGTGCAGCACCAAAGCAATGAACAGTCATGTGTGTCTATCATTTTCCTGTCATGCTGCTACATCCCACCTTCCAAGCCAGCTGTGGAGGTGTGGCACATCCTTGGCATTTGATTGCCAACAAGAAGTCTACGCTGCCTTACACATCCATGTAAGTATTAGCCTGACTGGCCTGCAATTCCTGTGACTAGCGACGAGTGAGCCTCATCCCAGTTACATATCCAGCTGAGCTTATGTGTGGAGAAAAGAATAAAAAGATGGGCCAGGGGCTGTGATCACACATTGGCCTGGCACTGTTGTGCCTGATGTTTTAGGCCTGAGATAAGGAATACTTTTGTGAAGCCATGGGAAAGGCATTTGAACATCTTAAATCTAATCTAGTTTGGAAAAAGCAAGATTAGCAGCAGGGCGTGTCTTTAACTAGAAGCATGAAAGCTCAAAACTGACAGACCCTTTTGACTCTCCCAGTTGGGCATACTACTGCCAGCAACTATGTCCAAACACAGCCTCTGATCAGCTCGGAGTTATGCCCATGTGTTGGGATAATAGTGGCATCAACTCACTTTCTGTGTGTTTGGATAACACCCAAACACGTTGTGCTCCTCCATGTGGGGGGCAAACGCCAGGCCAAGAGGTGCCTTTTATGGGCAGCCAGGATAGCCCTGCATGGACATCTGTTCTCCACGAGGTCCTTTGGGCCTAGCACAGGGCTTTGTTCTTTTTGGCCGCCGCATCAGGGAAGGGGGAAGTTCGCACACGTGTCTGGCTGCCAACAACAGTGATTGTTTTAGGAGCATCTCAGTGTGCCAAAATACATGCTGTAGTAAAATACTGCCTACAAATCTTGCAGTGTGTGACCCATGTAGCATATGAACAAAATGAGTCACAGAAAGAGGCATGTGGCTGATAACCAGGAAAGCCTTGTGCATCTGGTCAACCAGGAATTCAGATAAACTTGCAAAGTAATTTGTGCCTGCTAGTACGAAGCAAAACTGAAAATAAATACTTAAGCCTTGTCACTTCAGGGTGAAAAAAGCACAGGTTTTGATAAAGATGTGTTAGAAGTGCTTGTGAGAACCATTATTGTGCTAGCAGTGAGTGGGATTGCAAATGGGTCACAGTACCCTTACAGTCCAAGTTGAGAGCAGCCAGGCAAGCACAAATAGCATCACCAGGCATCCCCAACACACATGTGTGCAGGGGACTACAAACTGAGTGGTCAAGCATGGTAGGATATGTGAGGTCTTGTGGCATGCGCTAGGGCAAGCACCAGGAAGGTTTTCTGCAGTAATTGAAGTGATGTGCATCTATAAACTTGCTTACCTGAGAGCAGGTCATTCCTTTGCCTGTACCCTGCCTCTGCTAGCCAAATTCATGGATGTTGCTGGACAACTTCATAGCTTCTGTTACAGATCTGCTTAAAGCTGATACGTGTATTAATCTGAATAAACCAGACAATATATTCAAGTCCTTTTTAGATAATGTAGATGGTGTATTTAAAATATAGCTATTATTTTTCTATAATAATTCTTCAAACTTTTTTATGTTTTAGGAAAAAAAAGGTTTGTGGTTTTTATTGCTCTGAGGAAGAAAACAACGTATTTTCACTGTAGCCATCAGTTTTCTAGTTTTCTTTTGTTGTTATAAAAAAAAATAAATCACAAATGCCTTTGCTCCTGGATATTTGAAAAGCTAGGCCCAGCGTGTAGATGAAAATTTAGGCCTAATTGTTTCTTAAAATCTTTGTCTGAATGTTTGGACTGGTTTGTATCACTCACCGGGCTTGCAGTCAGCAAAGCTTAAAAAAGAAAGAAAAAGAAGGATGAATTTTGAGACTGAAGCAACAGCTGTATTGGTCATTGGTTCTCTACTATGGCAAAGCTAAGCAAAATACCAGAGAGCACCAGGTAATTTAATAAGGCAATCTCATATGAGGCTTAAGCTAAACGTACCAGACACATATGAATGATGCTATTGTGTTATGCTGCTGGCTTGCTAAGAAAGCATCATTTAAAAGACTGTGGAATTCTAAGGTTTAATTTTGATGGAAAAAAAAAAAACCTCAAAACACGAAAGTTACTATGATTTGATTTAGAGGATTTACTATATATTTTTCCAGACCAAGCCAGCTAATTTTTAAGACCACACTTCATTCTTCTTTATTTCAGCACCCCCAGTGATGTTTTACGAACACGGGTAATGTCTTGCGTGTTCAATGTGAAGGTTTGTTCCAGAACAAAGTCAAAGATAGTAACATCTCTCTTAAACAAATACCCTTTCTGATACTCTATCTACAGTAATAACTTCAAAAACTACAGCATTTGTTTAAGTGGTACTATACATCACAGTGAATTCACTAAAGTGAATTCTGGTTTAAGACCTGTGTTTATTTTTACAAATCTTGTTAATGAAATGGTATATGCATAGTTAACTCCAAAAGGATGGAAGCCTTCAGCTGGGTTTTACTTGAGTTCTAGTGTAAAAGAAAAACGGTTAGGAAAATCCAAGAGAAGATCAAAGACAATGGCTTTCGTCAGGGAATACAGACCAATGTGCCAAGTCAATCATAATACATTTGGTCTAGGTTTTATATGTTTTATCTGTAGCTAATCCCCTAGACTACTGCAGACTAAAGGGAGCAAACATGCCACCAAAGGCAAGAAATGTCTTTGCAAGTAAACAGCTTTCAGGTGAAGAGAGCAACAGAAGTGCTCTCATTTTGGGGCTTTGTAAAACAGTCTCCAGCACTTACGCACTTGAGTTTTATCACATCTGTGTCAGACTTCCACGGCTTAAACATTTTATGCAAAAGGTGTAATGTATGTATGAGAAATTTAGCTCAGATTTCATAGATTTTGTTTGGCCCAGAGTTAGGAGACTGGACTGCTGTGCCTTGAAATGAGCACATGATCACTCCAGACTTGAGCAGCAGGGCTCTCTGGACTCTTTAAAACATGTGAATGTACTTCACTAGCCATATAGCACTTTGGTTTATATTATATGGCATCCTTATTGAAGGGGCGCTGGACAGGCTCATGGAAGGGGAATCCGACGGAGTTTACTAAATACAGAGAAAACAGTTCTATTTCAATAAGTGCCCAAGCCACATAGTGTTGAGGGCTGGGAGAGTATGTGGGGGAAGCCCCATACACACTTGGTCTGCTCTTTCTTTCCCCACAGGCACCTTCTTCTGACCGTTGTCAAAGACCAGATGCTGGCTGTGATTGCCTCTGGCCTCACCTGCTGTGGCACACTTGCACCCTTAAATTAACAGACACTTTGACTTTCTTCCTTACTGAATAATCAGACTGTGGTACAGGGCTACTGACAGAATGAAAGAAAAAATGGTGAAGGAGCTTGGTTCTGAAGTAGATCACCCATGGTCAAAGCCATATACCTCAGAAAGGGGTTCTCAAAGTCCAGCAAGCTCATTAGGGATTTACTAAAGCTAATGAAGGCTCATCAGGGATTTACTAAAGCTAATGAAGGAAGGGTAACTTGAAGCTCCCTGAAGCTGATTCATATTTGTCATCTCGGGATCTGTGGACCTGAGCCTCCTCCTATGGGTAACCACCTTTACCCATGATTTTAATCAACTGAGCAGAGGTCACTGTTTCTTTGCAGAACAAAGTGGGAAAGCATTACTCAATATTTATAGAATAGCCTTATAGTTAAAAAATTTGGTCTAAAAGTGGGAGACCTGAGTTAATTTCCTCTTTCCAACCAAAGCATTTAGAAAACACACTGATGTCTCTAGCCAGGATAGTGTTCAAACTATCAGTTGATGGGACATTCTCATTTGGAGAGATCCTTCCTGCTGAAATAATGCCCTTCTGCAGCAAGAACGCAAGATTAACTGGGCTGGTAAACTGAGAGCATGACTGTTTAGCCCAATGGTTAGGCTGTTCTTCTGGGGCAAGGGAGTTTGGCAAGTGATCTAAATATTGGACCATTAATTATAAGATCAGAATCACAGCATCTCTATTTTTTTCTGTAAAGTCTCACTCCATTTTGTGAGGAGTCGAGGTTGGTGGGTACATGGGAGGTGTGTTTAAGGCTTGCTTGGAAACCTTAAAGGATGGCTGCTTGGGGGTTTGGTTCTTTATTGGGTTTGAACAGGAGATAGAGAAAGAGCTGCTCGGAGCAGTTTTTCTCCTCAGATGCACTTGGTGCCCAGGAAATTTTGAGTCAAACAGATAAACTTGCCCAGCATTGGGGAACAGTAGAGGCTAGGTTTTCAGGATCAAAATTTCAGCCCTTGGGACATATATTCCTCCTTGTCTGCATTAGGGTATCAACACGGGAAGAGCGAATGCCCTGCAGCTGCTTTTACATGCAGGTCTGATTCCTTTCATGATATCAGAGCCACCAATAGGATGAAAAAGGTCTTGTGGTTGTACAGAGCTATCTCAGATCTAGAAGCAGGGTAGCTGTGTTCACATCAGTCCTCTCTGCAGAGCCTGTTGACTTGGGCACCATGTCTCCTCGGCACAGCTTCTTTGCATCTGGACCTGTGCTGCCAAGCTTGCACAGCTATGCATGCACAGCCTGTGTGTATCGGCATGGTAATGGAGGAGATCTCTGCACCACTTCCATTGTGCGGTGTAGGCACAGCCAAAGACTTGTGTCAGATTTAGTTATTAGTTTGAATTTCCAAAGGTATTTAGGTGCCTAACGACCACTGAAATCAACACTTTCAATTATGTATGTATTACTCTAATAAGTGCTATTTTGCTGTATACTCAGCGAGACAAAAAGCCTGCAGAAAGCATAGCTGACCAGGAAGTTAGTGCATGCAGTAACTCTAGGAAAATGGTAGTATTTATCAGAAAAGAAAATGAAAAAGAATGTATGAAACAAATTCAAGGACCAGTCCCATCTTTCTTGAACTGCCTTTAAAAATTCTTCATGAGTATTGAGGTAGCTACTCTTGGGTGAGAGAACTACCATCTTGTATTCCCCAAAGAGCCAGAAATGAGAAAATTTGTCTTATAAGAAATACAGATTTTTCTCTCTGCACCATTTACTAGTACAGAATAGGTACATTACAGGAAAATAGTATCAGAATATAAAGACAACATATTACCATTAATTCTTATTAAAAAGTATGGTCACACTCCCTTTCAGTGCACTTGAGCAAATGGCAAAGGAGATAGCTTGGTACT